>JACEGR010003104.1:0-112264 GCA_014170235.1 Listronotus bonariensis | reverse complement strand
TTTTCATAAAATAACCTAGGAAATCACACCTTAAAGTTTTGTACCGTTGTTAGACATCCTGTTTAATATTTTTATTTCTTAACGAATTTTGTTTGGATAATATCTGTTATTTTTGTTTTGTCTATAATAATGTCGAAATTAATTTTTAAAAATGCAAAACAAGCTGAATCCTCTTTTGAAAAAATAATATACTGATATTTTTGCCTGAAAGTGATGGATTATCGGTTAAGTAAAAAGTCCCCTTATGAGTCGTCCTTAGTTTATTCAAGAAAAACATATTAAGTGATGAATTGTCTCAAACATGAAAACAAACAGACCCTGAAGAATGTATTGCCTAATTTTATTTTATATACAGGGTGTTTCCTAATTGCGGTAAGAAAATTTAAGTTATGACACCTGATTTTTAAAAGAAAAAAATGCCCTTGTATGGTCAGTTTAGCTGATTTTATTTTTTTATGGAAAACTAAGCAAGCTACGTAAAAATATAAAGGCACAAAAAGTTGTATTTTTAGGTGTTTCATCCGGAAGAAATATAATAAAATACAAAAAAGTCAGTGGCGTACATTTTTTTGTCAGTAATATTAGCTAATATGCGTCCAACGCCGCACTGCTCTCACTAATTATAATTAGTTTAAGTCTAAATAAACTACCTATTTTAACACATACCAAAGCCAGATTTTATTAAAATCAAATAAGGCATATTTAAGATATTATTAAAAACCCGATTTTATTTTTAAAGTTTACCACCCTGTATCTTAGAAACAAAGCATTTCCGGACCTATGTTTAGATGACTTTTTTATACAATTGGCTCAAAAATACATCCTTGAATTTTCTTACCGCAATTAGAAAACACCCTGTATACATATGGGTGTTTCAGTATGTTGTTAGGAAAATTAAATGCAGAGTATACATTAGAAATTACACACAACGCCAAAAGTCTTGGAACCCCTGTATATCTTAATTATAAAAAATCCTACATGTTTTTTAGTATCAGATAAAAATATTCTTTTATTTAGAAAATAAAAAAGATCACATACTTATGGAGATAAAAGATTATGTGGCTTTTGTGAGGATTTGAAATTGTTTAGTTACTTTTATTTAGTTTATTTTCATTTTTAAATACGCAAAGTTTACATTGGTTCTAACTGAAAATGCCAGGACGTAAAATTTCTGTTTATAACAGAGCAAGAATAATTGCTCTGCATGAATCTGTATTTTCCAGTCACCATATTTCAACCAGTTTAAATATTTCAAGATCTTTTGTGAGTCGAATCATCAACAGGTATCAAGAAACTGGAAATGTGGAAAGATTGCCTCGTAGTGGACGGCCACGGGTTTCTACAGAAAGAGAGGACAGATATGTTATCCAATTTACCCGCCGAAATCGGAACGCAACGGCCCCAGCCATTAGATCATCATTTCCAAGTTACGCTCAACCGCGTAATTTCCACCAATACCATTCGCAGAAGACTTCACAGCGCAAATTTACTGGCCAGAAGATTTTTAAGGGTACCTTTTATTGCCTCGACACCGTGCTGCCCGCCACCAGTGGGCGAGAAACCATAGGGAATGGCTTTTAGCCCAGTGGAAAAGAGTCCTTTTCTCTAACAAATCAAGATTCGGTCTGGTCAGTGATGACCATCGTCAAAGGGTATGGAGAGAGCCAGAGTGGCGTTCCAGTGACGCAAATAGAGCGCTCCCGAGTAGCTCAGGAGCATTTCGTTCTACTTTATGGCGTTCCAGTGACGGAAAGTGTTATGCACCTGAGCTACTCCGTTTTTCTTTCCCCTTGCCCCTCATGCACCAACCCCTCTTTTGGTTTTTGTACTTCAAACGTGTTTTTATGGTTAAGGATGGATTTTTAAAATTATTTATTTAAAATGGAATTAGATATTAAAAGAGATTATTATTATAAAGCCAAGAAAGGTTAAAAACAACGAAATTTTAAAATTTCTTAAAGTATCTTTTTCCTTGTCTAAGGATGCGTTCCAGTGACTAACTTTTTAGAGCAGTTCAAGAGCTTCAAGCCCTGGAGCGTGACGCACAAAAATTTTCGTCACTGGAAAACCCCTCTGGGCGTCAGTCAAGACGCAACTATCCTCGTGAAGTCGTTCCCTATTAAGGGGAACAGTAATGTTTTGGAGGGGAATAATGTACAACCGTCGAACCCCAAAAATTCGCATACAGCAAAATATGACTAGCGAAATTTACATGAAAAATGTTATTAGGCCAATTGTCATTCCCCTCCGTCATGAAACTGAAGAGAATTTTATTTTCATGGATGATAACGCCAAACCACATCGAGGCAGAAGAGTTCAGGAGCCTCTTAATGCTGAAAAAATCAACAGGTTAGAATGGCCTGTTAATTCCCCAGGCATGAATCCAATTGAGAATTTGTGGGATATTGTTTCCAGAGCTATCCACAATCGCAATCCTTGTAGAAGAATAGGACCGCATATCGCAGGAATTAATTATTAATTTAATCATTTCCATGCCCACACGTGTAAACTTATTACTCAGAAATAGGGAAGGGCCCACAGAGTATTAGCTGTATTTTCTTTTTTTGTATTGTCATACAGGTAATTTTGTTGCAATAAACATTATTTATAAATTAACACTGTTTTTTCATTTTTTTTTGGTATTTCTTTTATTTTAGCCACATACATGAATTTAAAATATTTTTTTCAACTAAATTAAAATCAACATGGACAACACTTTGAATTAGTCCTTTTAAATTTTTCGAAATAAATTAGAAGTATAAAAATGCTAGGGGGTCCAAGACTTTTGACGTTGTGTGTAAATACAAAAGTTTACCCAAGTATAGGTCCCGAAGATACAGGGTGTTAAATTAAAAAAAACGGTTTTTGGTTAATACCTTTAATATCGGAAATTGATAAAATTTGTCAGTAATATTTATAAATCAAATTTGATTAAATTTACAAAATCCAGTGGCGCCTCGAGTGGTACCTCCACGAATATTTTTGATAAAGTATTATGTACGCCAATGATTTTTGTAAGAGATTTATATTTTATTTGGAATAAGCAAGTAAAAATACATTGTTTGTCTTAAAATTTTGGAATCTGCAAAGCTCGATTTGTGTGCCAAATATCAACTGGATTGGTTAAAAAATAAATGCAATATGGCGAAAAAACCAAAATAAAAATTGAACTTCGACGGCTTGTAACTCGAAAACGAAAGACATTTTAAAACAAAATTATATGAAGCTCTACCCTTATTTTGTCAAATAAATTCACCCCCTTAAGTTTCGTGATCGATTTTTGAATCACCCTGAATATGGCGGTATGAATATTCGTGGTAGACTCGTAAAAATAAACCCCCCAAAAAGGTTTTAAAAGTGTTATTATCATGAAATTAATTTTATTACTGGCCCGAAAAATATGATTTTAGATTAATATTTTAAATAAAGTTGGAGCGCATTGGTTTACTGTGCTTACATGATATTTTTTAATAATAATTTTCTATTTTGTTTTATTTTAAACCCTTAAAATTGTTTAAAGTGCTTTTAAAGTTAAAGAAAAATGAAATTCTTGCATCTTAAAGTCTTACTTTTTTCTTTTATTTAGGTAAGCGTCCTGGACATTGCAGGCAATCGAACTGGAAATCGTCGCACAGCCAACGTCAGGTCCTTAGGCTATTCGGATTTATTTTGTTTGGCGAAAGACGATCTTCTAGTTGCTTTAGCCGACTATCCCGAGGTAAGAGACTATTTATTATCTTAAGTTTATTTAGTTTAGTAGTTTTCCGCTGCAGTTACCACTATACAAGAAAAATAAACTTTTTAATAAGGAGGGCTCGATCCCATTTAAGCCTATGTTCACTCAATTTTGTGACGTAATCTTTTCCCGTAATTCTTTGTTTACAATCATACTGAAAGATTTTTTCGAGGTTTTGGTGTTTTTTTTGCTTATTAGTCATTACTCTTTTATATATGTTTAGTTAGTAGTTTTTCGCTGCAGTTACTACTATACATTGTTCAAAATGTCCCAACTTTTTTTGCTTTAGTATATTTAAATTTTAGTACAGAATTTTTATTTTACCATATGTCTTCCACAAAAAAAGGATACTTGATAAATATCGCTACGAGCAACCGCTTTTGAGATAATTCAGATTAAACATTTTATTCCATACAAAAGTTTCCCATTAAATTTTTCCACTGATCTCGATGGATTGCCAATGTTATAACCTGCGCGAAACAAAAGTTACATTTTATGGGCAAAAAAACCGGTTTGTGCTCAAGCCAGTTGAGGGTAAACGCAACCGGCCCCAAACAAACTATCCGCATTATAGGAAAGGATTTGTTGAAGGCGTGCTGGTTTTCGGTTCGAAATACGGTAGCTAATGAGCGTTACGGTCAGACCGCGGACGAAGGGTACAGGGTGCCGGTGTTTGTATTTTGCCACGGCTTTTAAGTGCGCATGTTCGTCTACCAATTCATTTGTTTACTGCGCGAGGTCGTAAAAATCCGAAAAATGCTTCTTGCCACTGCGGATCTAAATGTAGGTTATCTATGATTTTTTCACGTTTATCTAAGCCACCTAGTAGTGCCCACGAGGTATGTACAAATTGCTGTGACAAATTCTTTGGGTCAAAATGCAACGATCTAAAGTCCGTTTAACAGTCGGCAAGTTTTTTCTGCAATTTTGTTGCAGCAACTTACTTTTAACAATAAACTTGCTGCAAGTTTATTGCAGATTCGTTTTACAGTCGACAATTCGCTTTTTAATATTGCAAAAATAGGGCAAGGTACCAACGTGCAAAAATGTGAAAATAAAGTTAGAACCTAACCTAGCTATTGACCGGTATTTAGAATAGCTGTTAAAAATAAAAAAAATCGAACGAAAAAGAGCCACCGCGGCTACAATTTGCCTCATTATTGTTGCCGCTACCCTCCTGGGGGATGAAAATTCAAGAAAAAAAGCAAGAAGGTGATGGTCACTTAAATAGTTGCTTTGGGTGGGGTTGGTACAACTAAAATAACCTAATTTTTCCCAGACTTGCAGTTGCAACTGCAAGAAAAATCGGTCAAACCGGTAAAGTTGCAAGTCGCAATAAAGTTGCAGAATACGCTGCCAAAAATCAGCTGTTCGCGTATTGCGCATGCCTACCACAAGTTTCTTGCAAGTTGCAGAAAGAACTTGCCGACTGTAAACACTCTTTGTTTGACCTCCGGACAGTGCGGACGTGCGTAGAGGTCTTGGTTTGACAGCCGACAATTTATGCATTGCATCGATTGTAGAATTATTTTTGTTTTTTTTGGAATTTCTGGGAGCTACGAGCTCGATTGTCCAAATTTTTCCCCGACGAAGCCCTGGAAAGCATAGTCCGGAAGGGGGAGAGTGGTGGATTGAACCTGAAGGGACCAAAACCAAGAAAAAAATAGAGAGAGAGAGAGACTGTAAACCGGACTTAATGCAACTTACTTTAGTCGATAGAGTGCTGGTTTGCCCTGTATCTCGAAAACAATAATTTTTTAGCTAAGGCAAAATGGGTTAAATCGTTGTTTTTGGCGTAAAAAAATACCAATTTGTACAGACCTTTTAGACAAACCCGGGTACCCTAAATAAAGCGTAAAAGATGCGAAGGAAAATGTTTATGTGAAATAAAACGTTTAATCTTAAATATCTTAGAAACGGTTGCTCGTAGCGATATTTATCAAGTTTACCTTTTTTGTATGAAAAACGTGCAAGAATAAAAATTGTCTACTAGAATCATAATATACTGAGGCAATGACACTTTAAACAAAAGCAAAGGACTCAGATAGCTCCATCTACATAAATTTAAGCAAAAATATAAGTAGCTTTTGATTTCTTACTTTAAAAACTCCTTTGTAACATATTTTGTAAAAAAACAATTTTAAATAAATATTTAAAAACAACTAAAATAAAATAGAAACTTTGACACTTTGTATATTGCAAACGATAAACTTTTTGGCTAAGGTAGATCATAACATTTTAACCTTTTAGAGACACTCTGTATAAAAATAAGTTCTATCCGCCTTGCTAGGGAGTTATTTAGCTTCAAGATTAGAATATTAAAAATATTTCATTTATAACTTTCGAACGTTTGTTACATTATCAATATTATTTGGGCCCAGCTAAATTAACTCATACTAACGCTTTTTTAACACGCTTTTATTAGCTTGGGTTGTAACTATCTATCTATGTAACGGAATCTTTGAGCCTAATTTTTACCAACTTCCAGCGATTAAATTTCTTTGAAACTTTGCACACGTATCAAGGACCGATGACAATGCAATAATTTAAAAACAGTATCCCGTTATCCTGATTAGGACCGCCAGGATAAATAAGTGTCTTAATACTACTCTTGACAGAATGGCAAAGGAATTTTTAGTGAATAAACTGGAGCATTTATTTTTAAAAAACTAATTGATATATCGAACTAAAAAATGAAAAATAATTAATAGTTTAAAAAACTAAAAAACACGCTTTTATATGCAACCGAACTAAGAATTAGAAAATAATTTTTCATTACAAAGAGTTTGTCACTTCAGAGTAAAAAGCGTGGGGTGCATTTTACTATTTTTCATAACTTTTCCCTCATAGATATTGGCAAATAGAATAATTATAACATTTAATATATTAAGCACCCCACGCTTTTTACTCTGAAGTGACAAACTCTTTGTAATGAAAAATTATTTTCTAATTCTTAGTTCGGTTGCATATAAAAGCGTGTTTTTTAAACTATTAATTATTATACAGTAAGGTCGCCAAGGTTGGCACAAATTGGTTTAAAATTTAGTGGTTTGTTTATCGGAAAGATGCTTAAACAAATCAATCTTTATTTTTGGCAGCGATTTCTTAATATAAAATTCATATATACAGAGAAAATAAAAATGACGGTCAAGTTTATTTTCTCAATGAAAACACCTATTTTTAATTACATTCTTAAATTTTGCATAAAATCTAACTATGTTTCATGTACCACGTTCTATATCTAGATGTAATAGTTATCAAAAAATTATCATCGACGCCTTTTATAATTTGTGGAGACACGTAATGTAATAAAAAATAAGTGTTTCCATTTAAAAAATAAAGTTAATGGTCGCCGATAATTTGTGGACTACCCTGTATATATAAATAAACCTTTAAAAAACACAGTCAGTTCTAATCCCAGGATATAGATTTATTCAAAGTTTTTACCTAAAGTCACCTAAGGATTTACACTCTTATTTTTTATTAATTATTAGTATATTATTCTGAAACATTCGTTATAGCTAAGAGCAGGTCTTACGGAAATTTATCTTTTAAAATCCACATATCTCAAGAACGGCTGCTTAAATCAACAATTTGTACCTTTTTCAAGTTTTTTTATCTTTGGACAAACCACGAAGGCTAAAAGCCTAAATACTAACGTACCGTGGGTGTCTTAAGCGAGATAAGAGGGAGTTTGTTGACACGGGTCTTAAATATTTGAAGATTTGGAAGGGAAGGAAAGACCTCCGTGGGCAGCAGGTTCCACAATCTAGAAAATCTAGGGATAAAAGAACGACCAAGTGAGAAATTCGGGGCCTGTCCAGTGGGACCGTATAGGATATGCATTCGCGCGGAACCACGAGTTTCTCTGTTGGGAACCGTAAGTGGAGGAACTATACTGGACAATTCTTCGGAGCCGAAGCCATGGAAGTACCTATAAAAAAGCGATAAATCTCCCACAGCCCGACTGATGGGCAAGAGAGGGAAGCCTTTCTGTAAGTGAAGGATCATTAATGAGACGAATAGCTCTTCTTTGAATAGAATCAAGAATGCTCAGGGTTGTGGGGGACGCCATGCCCCAGATATGAGAACAATATTCCAAGGGAGGTCGGATTTGGGACACATATAAAGTGTATAAATTAGAAGGGGAGAAATACTTTTTGGCTCGAAAGAGAAATCTAAGCTTTTTGAGGCTACCGTGGCTATAGATACAATGTGTTTACTTTCAAATGTGACGCCAACAAGATTGAAGGTGTCTTTGCTCTGTAAAATTTGGCCGCTCATAAGTAGAGGATGAGTATTTAATGACCCTTTTCGCGACAAGGAACATGATTGTGTTTTGGATGCATTAAAATGAACGAGATTTTTGGCGCCCCAATCCAATATTAAATTTAAATCCTGCGAAAGAGATATCTGCATCGCTCTGCGTTTGTTTTCCAAGTCAGGTTTAGTGATGGGTTTGGGAACCTGAAAACTGGAGTGAAGGGTACTATCGTCGGCGAAACAATGAATGGAATTAGTTGTGGACGAGAGAAGGTCGTTGATGTGAAGAAGAAACAATGTTGGTGCCAGAACTGAGCCCTGAGGGACTCCAGCATTTACTTGGTGAAAGCTTGAAGAATGGCCGTCCACAATAACTGATACACGTCGATCAGATAGATAACTAGAGAGCCAAGTACAGAGTTTAGTTAAAAGACCATAGGAGGGAAGTTTATTAAGAAGTGCGGCATGCCAAACCTGGTGAAAAGCTTTGGATATATCAAGAGCAACGATCTGGGAGAAAAAAGGCATTTTTATTTAGAAGTTTAAAAAGAAGGTTATTAAAAAAATTGTTTTGTTTTTAATGTGTGCAAGATACCGTAGGTAAAGCGCTCTAGACTTTATAATGAAATTAATAGCAGATTCTATCTTTTACCCCACAAAACCCCTCTAGAATATTGTGACAATAAACCCATGAAATGATTTAAATAAACCTAAAACTAGCGGCGGTGGTAAACGGGGCGCACGGCCTTCACTAAAGTTTTATTGAACAGGTAAATGGGGCGCAGGGATCTTGGGGTCAATAAAATCGTAAAGGTAAACGGGGCGCAAATGTTTTCTTTAAAGTAAAGGTATCGAAATAAAATGTTGGTCTTTTTTAAAAATTTTATTAATTACGAAACATTTATTGCTTTCTTTGGAAAAAGTAAAATTGCTGTAGGCTATTAAATCTTTTCCACTCACACTTTCAATTACTGACACCGACATTTTCTCACTATTAAAATCTTGAGCGGAAATCTTTTCGCACATCTATTCACTATTACAATGAGAACTGAACTGATTCAGTGGTATACAAATTATCAGTGTCAATTATAGGAATTCTTACCTGCCCTGACCCACACCTTCTCTCGGGAAGGGCTTGCCTCCATTTACCTATGATATAAACGTAACCTTACAGGCGTGCAGGTAAAAGAGATATTTTCGCGCCCCGTTTACCTCCGTCCAAAACTACAATACATTTTTAATAATCTATATCTCTAACATCATACACTTTTGGACTAGTTAAGTTGGGTTATATCATTTTATTTTAGTACACTGAATTTAGTGTATTCCTTTTTACCTTGTAGAACCAGTTCTGAACCGTTCTCTGAACTGTCAATAG
The DNA here is from genome assembly GCA_014170235.1 of Listronotus bonariensis. NCBI lineage: Eukaryota > Metazoa > Arthropoda > Insecta > Coleoptera > Curculionidae > Listronotus > Listronotus bonariensis. The sequence goes on along the minus strand of JACEGR010003104.1, from coordinate 102,887 downwards.
TGTCAAGAACGGTTCTACAACATGAAAAAATGTCAAAAAATTGTAAAAGTAACACTTATGGTGTCGTTCTGGGTGGTTCTGGAGCATAAAAGGAATACACCAATTGTATCCGCAGTTGGTTTCTTGTGAAACATTTTTTAAATATTAATACTAAATAGAAAAAATTGCTTTTTAATGTTTCAAAAATTATTAGAGCATTACTCTACAATTGCTTCGCCTTTCTAGGGCTTCATCCAAGAGTACTTCTTATACTAAATTTAAAAAGAGAAATATTTACAAAGAGAACCATTTAACACGTTTTCCCAAAAAGGTCTATAAAATATTATTAGGGTTTTTATTATGCGGCCCAGATATGGTAATAAATTTATTTATAATTGGCATATCTGCGAAATTTATTTGATCATTGGTAAAAGAGTTGTATTGTCTATAAGTGATTTTTTAATTTCTAGTTGTTCATATAAATTTAATTTTTACCTTTGTTTTCTCTATGGAGTACTTTAACATTATTAAGATCTATAAAGTGGTTTTGTTCTATACAATGTGTTGAAATGCCTGTGTTTTTAAACCATTTAAAATTAATGTTTTGTGTTCTTTTATTCTGTTTTCTATGCTCCTTCCACTTTGACCAATATATTCCGCATTACAGTCTGCGCAATTAACTTTATAAACCCCTGACATATCTAATTTTTTCTGTTTTGTCTTGATTTTTAACTAATAATCTACCTAGGTTACTCTTATTTAAAGACACAACAGAAAAGAAAAATTAGATATGTCAGGGGTTTATAAAGTTAATTGCGCAGACTGTAATGCGGAATATATTGGTCAAAGTGGAAGGAGCATAAAAACAGAATAAAAGAACACAAAACATCAATTTTAAATGATTTAAAAACACAGGCATTTCAACACATTGTATAGAACAAAACCACTTTATAGATCTTAATAATGTTAGTAGGGAACCTTAGCCAGAGAGCATATTCCCCCACTCCTTCCAATGACCTTGGCCACGCCTCTCTGACCTTGGTGCGCATGCCCCGCCCACTTGACCTTGACCTTGAGATTTGGTCCCGCCCACTTGGCCTTGACCTTGAGATTTGTCCTTGGCCTTGAGATTTAAACTTGGCCTTGAGATTTGTCTTTATCCTTGAGATTTAAACTTGGCCTTGAGTTTGTTCCCGACTATGTTTAACCTTGATATGTTTGGCCACACCCACTTGTGCGTGAACGTTTCCCTATATATAGTAGGATGAGGAGTATTTTACTTTCAGAATTCGACAGCGAGTTTAGTGTTATCAGTACAGCAGCCGCAGCAGCATACCACAATAATTAAAATGGGTTACGTTTGTGAATGTGGTGTGGTGTTTACACGTAATTACAATATGAATCGTCATAAAAGGGAATCGTGTCGTTTGGAAAGATCTTTTAAATGTGCCTGGAGGAAAAAGAATGTGTATAGATGGTGTTAGGGTGGCATCAACGCCAAAGATGGAAACTTGTGTTGCATGTAAAATAGATATTCCATCAAATCATATGGTTAGCTCATCAAAGAACATTGCAGCATAGAAATAATGTGTGTGTTGCCAGTGTCCCGTAATGTTCAACTAATACAAAGCGCCTTTAAAAGCAGAATTGCCACTTACCGCATCAGCAGTGATACCGAGCATCTGGATTATGCGGTATTTTTCTTAACGAAATTAAGTGCAATGTTTTTAGAGTGATAAACGATGCATTACGGGTGCATCACGCATTAAAAATAAACATGATTTCTGTTGGCTTGTATCTGTTACCATCACAAGATATATTTAGCGAGAAATCCTTCAACACCCCCAACCATATTGTGACAGTTGAAAGTGATTTGGAGGCAGTTTCTCAATCTTTTACCGAGATAATGATGAACCAGTCAACGGAATTTCAGGAAAAGATTCAGGTATGTTAAAAGCAAATCTAAGTGTAGTAATAAGTTAACTAAAAAAATATTTTGTTTTTTTTTGCAGGGTGGGCGCTGCAAAGAATATTATACTTAGAAGTCAACATAAACAAGTATGCACCCGTAGGTGCATCTTCCTACATCAGTTTGCCGCGATTCATAGAACTAAAACGAGCTGTGATTAATGTTAGGAACAATGATGAATACTGTTTTGCCTGGGCCATAACATCTGCTCTATTTCCAGCGAGTGGTTCATCCAACCAGACGACATCATATCCACATTTTTCATCTGTGCTTAATTTAACAGGTATGGATTTTCCAGTTAAATTGTGTAATATTAAAACATTTGAAGAACATAATAATATATCCGTGAATGTATATGGTCTAGAAACCACATTTGAACATGGTAAAATAAAATATGAAGTTGTAGGTCCACTGAGGTATGCTCCAAAAAATTATTAAGACATGTAAATTTGCTGCTTATCACAAAAGATTGTGGTATTAAAGATGATGATGAAGATCACATGTGTGACGTAAATTGTTCAAAAGTCATTACTGTTGGATTAAGAATTTATCATCCTTAGTTTCTGCTCAGATCTCAGCGCATAAACATAAAATGTACTTTTGCGATGGCTGTCTCATTCACTTTACTTCATCAGCTGCTTTAACATCACATCAACAGTTTGATTGTAACCATGTGTATTCATTAACACCCTCAGTGGACATAAAACTAGATAAATTTGGAAACACCGTGCCGGAAAATATACTAAAATTCGAAAACATCGAAAAACAAATGCGCGTACCGTTTATTGTATACGCGGATTTCGAATCAGTCTTAAAGCCAATTGAAACGGTCACCCCTAATCCTGAAAATTCCTATACCTTGAAAAGCTTCAAACATGAGCCATACTCTTTTGCATACATAATAAAATGTTCTTTTGACGATACCATTTCCAAACTTGAGCTATATCGTGGTAATGATGCGGCCAAAGTTTTTGTTGACCGATTAGAAAGTGATTTAAGGTCTTTGTATAATACCTATATGAAAGACATTAAACCAATGAAACCTTTAACCGCGGTTGAGAAAGAGGAATTTAAAAATGCCCAGTTTTGTGGTATTTGTGAAGGCCCCTTTAAAACAGATGATATTAAAGTAAAAGATCATTGTCATATTACGGGTAACAAAAGATTTGGTGCTGCACATTCAATTTGTAATTTAAATTATAAATTACCTAATTTCGTTCCGATAATATTTCATAATTTAAGCGGCTACGATAGCCATTTATTTATAAAAGAATTGTGTAGATATGGGGACAAAATTAATGTTATAGCTCAAAGTAAGGAAACGTATATATCGTTTACCAAGAGCATTTACGTCCACGACTATGTTGACCGCAAGAGCGGCACTTTGAAAAGAAAATATTTAAAGTTGCGGTTTATTGACAGTTTTAAATTTTTGTCTACATCGTTGGAAAATTTGGGTAATGGCTTAAATATTGACGATTTTCGTGAGACGCGTAAACATTTTCCCAACAATGATCAGTTCAATATGATGCGTAAAAGGGGGTATTTCCCTACAGTTTTATCGATTCAATTGAAAAAATGCGCTACCCAACTCTTCCAACAAAAACTCAGTTTTACGACAATTTACGTGAAGAGCATATCAGTGACGAAAGTTATGAGCGTGCTAAAGAAGTATGGCGCATGTTTGGGTGTAGGAATCTTGGCGATTATTCCGATTTATATCTCAAGTCAGACGTTTTAGTTTTATGCGATGTCTTTGAACAATTCCGCGATTCATGTTTAAATGTGGATAAACTAGATCCTGCGCACTATTATACCCTACCAAGTTTGTCATTCGATTGTATGCTGCGCATGACCAAGGTAGAGTTGGAGCTTTTGACCGACATAGATATGGTGCATTTTTTTAAAAAAGCTATACGCGGCGGTATAAGTCAGTGTACAGAAAGGAAGCATATTGCCAATAATTCCTATTTACCAAATTTTGATCCTAAAGAACCATCCTCGTTTATTATGTATTTGGATGCTACAAATTTATATGGTCATAGTATGTCTCAAGCATTACCATACGGCGGTTTTAGATGGTTGTCAGAACGCGAAATATTAGATTTAAATATCGTGAATATTGATGATGACAGTCCACAAGGTTACATACTGGAAGTGGATGTACATTATCCAAATGAGTTATTCGACGCTCATGCCGATCTTCCGTTTCTAGTCGAAAATATTAAACCACCCACGGACGCGACTTCTTCAAAATTACCCAAATTAATACCAAATTTAAACGATAAAAAAAAGTATATTGTTCATTATAGGACTTTAAAACAAGCCATTTCAAACGGTCTTATGGTAATGCAGACACATAGGATCTTAAAATTTGATCAAAAGAAATGGTTAAAGGAATATATTGATTTTAACACAGAATTGCGAAATAAATCAACTACGAAATTTGCTAAAGATACGTTTAAATTGAAAAATAATGCGATTTTTGGTAAGACAATGGAGAATGTTGATAAAAGAAAGGATATTAAACTAGTTACTCATTGGCAAAATAGTCAAGGTAGAGCAGGAGCAAGAGCTTTAATTGCTCGTCCCAATTTTAACAGCAGCTCCATTTTTACCGAGGATTTCGTTGCTATTCATATGAATAAATTAAAAATAGTTTACGATAAACCAATTTATGCCGGGTTTTCCATTTTAGATATTTCCAAAACAGTAATTTATGATTTCTTTTACAATTTTATTAAATCGAAATTTGGCGATAAGGCTTCATTACTATACACTGACACGGATTCTCTCATTTTAAAAGTTTTTACCGATGATTTTTACCGCGTAATTAGAGAAAATCCCGATAAGTTTGATACATCCAATTATCCGGAAGTTAATAATTTTAATATTTTAAAAAATACATCAGTGGTTGGCCGTATGAAAGATGAATTTCCTTGTGATCCGATAGTCAGCTTCTACGGTACTGGAGCCAAAGCTTATTATGTAAAATCTGTAAAAAGCGAATTAAAAAAGCTAAAGGCATAAAAACGGCGGTAATCGAGAAGGAGCTTCAACTGTCGGATTACCAGAAAATCGTTGAACAAGGCGGCCTGATATTCCGAAAAATGAAAACATTTCGGAGTAATTTACATGATGTTTACACGGATGTAATCAACAAAGTGGCCTTATCACATTATGATGATAAACGTTTTATTATTCCGGGTACAACAAAAACTCTACCTTGGGGTCATTCAGATATCGATTTTTACCAGACAGATCCCGATGTAAATATACGAATGTTACAGTCTGTGGTGGAAACGTTTCTTACCGATGACAACAATGACACCGTCGTAGCCACCGCCGATGATGATGATGATAACGAGAGAAAATTACAAAACTTGTTGGCAACTGTAGAAACGTTTCTAGCCGATAATATTTAGTTACTGGAAAATCCATATTATTTTTGTTATGCATACAACATTATACTACCACACATTTTTTATATTTTTGTATTGTAATTTTTACCATAATTTATTTTACAATAAATTAATTTCACTATATATGTTGTGTTTTTATTTTGAGTATAGGGTTAATCATACCTGCTAATGCATTTATTAAAAAAAATAGTTAAAGAAATTATGATAATCCATATTTTGTTTAATTATTTTCTTGTGCACATACACACACACACACACACAATACTACATTTTCACCTTGAAAGTCAAGGTCTGTTTTAGAAGGTTAATAGTGTGTGTATATACCCAAGATTTGAAACTGGTTGACCTCGAGACAAGATGACCTTGGCTTGATGTCTGAATGTTGGGGTGGGCGGAGTTTGAAAATAGGGTGGTGGCTTTAGAATGTAGTAGGGGTGGTGGTGGTGGGGGCTTTAGAATGAAGTGGGGAGTTTGTGGTATAAAGATAGGGATTTTATGCACAGGTATTCAGTTTTAAAGCTGCAAGCAGTCTTTAAAGTTTACAAGTTTTTTCCAAGATTTCAAGTGTTTCAATATGAGTGGTGGTGGAAAGAACCTCAGTGTAATGGCAGAAGATTTTGAGCTTGGCTCAAGAACTCAAACCTATTTGGCAGAGGAAATGTGTCAAGACGGGCCCTTCCCCGACCTAGACCTCTCGTTTATTTTGCAAGATGGTCGAGACGAAGAAGAAGAAATGAACCGGGCCTGCTCTTCCATTCTGGAGGATCTCGAAAAAAAGTGCGACATTATTCGAGGCGCAGAATGCAGCGACGGCAACAACGACGACGACGGTGTCCACTTCCCGTCCATTAACACCAGCAGCAGCAGCAGCAGCAGCACCAGCGGTGTCATCACCAAAAGTAAATATTATTAGTGATGTGGTGGTGGTGCAAAGACCGAAAGCTGTGAGGGAGTCAAATTGCAGAAAATTTTGGAGGCTCCTCGAAGTGCAACAACGAAAGTGGCGACTAAATTTTACAACAGTCGTCAGTTGCAGCTGCCTAGTGCTAGTGTTGTAGCAGAACGTGAAGATGCCATTTTGGTCGCGCCAGAACGCCCACTGTCACCCATATTTACGACAAGGGCCGTTAAACGTAAGCGGGTGACAACAACAAACAAACAAACAAGTGATCAGCGGACCAGAATGGCTTCAGGAAATCGACTGCAGTCAACGGCGCTCGATGTTTTCGTCGATGGTGAAAGTGCGGGAAGACATTAAAAAAGAACTTTTGGAAAAAGACGAGCGAGTGCGGAAGTGTGAGGCAGAGCTTATTAAATTACAAAAACAGCTGATGGACTTAAAACTAGATGCTGCAAAGAGCCGTCAGCAGTTATCATTATTTAATAAGCTCTGTACACATGATAATGACTGAAATATTAGTAAATTTGTATTTTTGTATTTTGTGATTTTTTTTTTAAATAAATCAAATTATTTAAAATATGTTGTGTTTTATTTTCACTATAGGGAATTTTTATTACTTTTTTGCTATTTTCAATTTTTATATCAGTTTGGTGTATTAGCCGAAAACAGTTATAGGAAAAAAATTTGTTTATTTCTTTCTAGCAATATCCAATAATAAATTGTCAATTTTTCTTTAAAAATCTATATTTTATATACCTATAGGCTTATAAAATCATCTATAGCATCTAATGCGCCTGGCATTGACTTTAAAAACACCCTATCAAAAAGTTATAGCTCATAAAAAGCCACAAAATTCCTATTTACACAGTTCAGATTTCATTTTTTATTAAAAATTAAAAGTAAAAAAAAATTGAATTTTGTGCAATGTTTAACAATTTTTTGATACACTTGGCAACACTGCACAAAAAATTTTATTCTTCAGAAAAGTTTAGAGTTTCACCTCTTTTACTCATTTCCAACTAAGTATCCTTATAAAAAAAAAAAAAAAAAAAAAAAAAAAAAAAACAATATGATCACTTCCGACTGGTTTCGTCACTACAAAAACACCCCTTCACCCTAAAACTTCTATTTAAATGGGTCAACTCTTTTTCAGTTTTTTTCAATTTTTATATATTTTTTTATATACTCAGATTCCCTATAAAAGAATCGATTAGTAAAAGTACTTTTATTTTTTGCCTCATCTAGAAGGGTTACCACGTGGTCCCTTCGCAAAGTGCCGACTACTCGCGAAATTTACTTTCCAATTTTTATTTTTGGAATTTTTCAATTTTTTAAATTGCTATTATATGTAGAAAGTAAATGCCATCATTTTTTCTCTCTTTAATAGCTTTTTTTCAAAAATTGCTCTAAAACCATTTTTTTTTAATTAAATTTTTTGGTTTTTTCAATTTTTTGATTTTTTTAATTTTTTAAATTGCTATTATATGTAGAGAAGTGAATGTCGTCATTTTTTTCTTATAACTTTTTCTTAAAAAATGGCTCAAAAAACAACTTTTTTTTAAATTTTGATAAAGGTGTTTTGGGTAAAATAAAAAAATTGAATATTTTAAAAAATACATTTATTTTTTTAAATTTATTTTTGAATTTGAAATGTGTAAATAGGAAGTCAGCATATTCTACATACTGTAGAATTCAGGCCATCATCATCCTCAACGTCGATTTCATTTTCAACCATTATATTTTGTTGCTTACATTGTTGCCACCTCTGCAGCGACCATCCTTCCGGCAATGAATTAGGGAAAATTTCAACCCCATGTAGCCCACAAACATCGCTTCCAAAACCATTTCCTGGAGACTTTGTTACAAAGGACAGTTCGGGCTCCAATATGAGTGGTCTTTCATAGGATTGTCTTCGGGCTCCCACTCATATCCTTCAATATGGCAAAATGGGCATTGAACAACATCACCATGGTTTGTATAAACAAATCCGGCATTCTCCGCAACTGCCTCTTTGCTTGGTGTTTTGTGCGGCCAATTATTAAAAGATACCAGTCTATGTTCATATTTAGTATAGTCTAAATGTGTGGCTGAAGACATCTTTACTATAGTGAGTGTGTGTGTGTGTATCTGAGCAATTTTATAGATATTCTACATACACATTCTCTTCAAAAATCAACTCCCCCAACCATCGCCTAAAAAGAACCAATCAGACAACTGCACCAGCGGTAGCAGTGTCAAGTGTGGTGGGTTAGGTCGCCACCGTATGAAAGTACCACGTTTACTGTTGGCAGAGTGTTGGCGTTGGCGTTTCAGCAAAATAAGAATGACGGTTGCAAAGTGTCGAACATTTTTTTTTTGTTTTTAATATATAACATATTTACTAAACCTCTTCTTCTTCTTCTTCCTACCAGAAACATAATATTTATTCTTAATCTGAATAAGAAGATGAAGTAAAGCCAATGCTATCTAAACCGACATTTAGCTATTTTATTTCTTTACTAAACTGTCAGAATAAAAACAAAAATATACTAAGATAGAATATCGTATGCTTTTTTTGGTTAATTGTCAAATATTTAACAACTTTCTTTCAAAAAAATTCTGTCGTCCTGAGAAGGACGGATTTTTTGTATCGGTCGTCATCGTAGTGTGGGTCCTAGAGGTTTGGATGAATTAACCAGGGAAGTATTCATGGGAACCAATGGCTGATGCAAAATCTTCAGTAGAATCTGCAGGTCCATCCAGTTCCACATAAACACGAGATGCAATCTGCGCCCGCCAATGCGGGTCCATTGTGGTGGAATCAGCCGGTCCGGGTGGGCTAGGTGGTCTACGTGTATATCTGTCATAATTCGAATCAATGATGTCTACTTGAATGTCCTCGTCGTCGTCGTCGCTAAATATTGGTTGTACATCTATTTGGTCTTCTTCCACCATGTCGTCATCTTCCACTAGGTCGTGGAATGGTGGTAAATCGACGACGGCATCTCCGTCGACATCATCCATCCACGCCTCGATATCTCCCCATAAATCGTCGTCGTCGTCGTTTCGGGCAATGGGCACCGTGTCATCCGAATATAAAGATGACCCTCGGCTCCCTGGTCTTTCCTCTTGGATGTCGACGTCATCCATCTCCGCATCCTCCACTAAATTGTCGAAATCGACGACAACATCTCCGTCGCCCTGATTCACCCACTCCTCCAGGTTGGCCAATATCCCGTCAAGGTTGCCATCCTCCGTGTCAGCTGAATATATTGAAGAGCCTCGGCTCACTGGTCTTTCGTTTTCAAAACTCATGATGTTGATTCGGCTGTGCTTCAGAAGGAACTAATTTCGAAACCAAAAACGTGGCCTTTTTGTTAAAAAAATAAGCTCCACCCACACATTTCTACAACAGACCAATCAGAGCATAGCATGGGTGCACAAAACCGCGGGTCCCTCAGACCTCGGCATCCAGTTCACGTCGAGAGTTTAACATGGCAACACCAGCAATAAGAATGGCATCCGCCAAAAAATGTTACAAAACTTTTCAAAGACCGGTCTTAATAGTAAGGCCTAACAACCATGTGGTAGAAGACAGCGTGTGGCAAGAACCGGAAATTTATCACCCCGAAGAAGAAGAACAAAGAAAATCAAACCCCGGCAGCGGCGTCGGAAGAGCAAGCGATGGTGGCAACCCCTGCAGAACCTCTTCGGGGTATATTAGCCTTAGAACAAATTAATACGACAGCCTATATGCGTGGACTACGACGACAAAGACCAGCGCCATACAGGCCAGCACCTCGTTCGGTGCTTTTGTCTCGGGGTGATACACCGCTTCAATAGGACACACTATTCCAAAAAAAACCGGTTCTTTTTCAGAACCAAAGCATATTTTTAAAAGAATTTCTGTTTGACTATATTTGTTAAAAGTCCATAGTACTATTTTTAAATAAAGAGAGAGAAGTGTGTAGAAAAGTTGAAAATACTTTGTTTATCTTTTTTTTTTATGCTTCATAATACTTATATCTCTACGTGTACGCTTGAGAAATCCCTAACAAGACAGGAAACAATTACAGAGTAATATTAAACTCTAAAAAGTATTAAAAACAAGCGACTTTTCAAAATATTAAAATTTAAAAGTATTACTGTTTTAATATGAACGAATATCTTTTGAAATTATTTTGTGGCTCTTAAAAGAACCGATTTTCGGGGTGGTGTTCAGGTAGTAGTAGTTGTTGTTGTTTCAGCTGCTGCATAGGTCGACGTCAGTTGTATTTATCTCAGTGGGTTACATATTAGACAAACTGCCGTGGGCATTTCTAATACGCATCGCGCGTTGCAGTGACCACATTTTCCAAAAAATGGGGTAATCGCATTTCAAAACGGTTGTGCTGGTTTATCCAATTGTTAGTTCTATTTTCGACAGCCTGTCTCCGATAACAGACGCTACATGTATTAACCCCATCCATATCCACGTTGTAAGAAACAATGTAGCATTTTCCATCTGCGTTCTGAACGTCCGGAACCCAAAGTCCAAAGTCAACTTCGATGCCTTCATCAATATCTGACATGTTTTAAATTTGCTGCTGTTGCCTTTGAAAGAACTGTGATGTTGATGGGACTGTGCTTCAGAAAGAACTAATTTCGAAACCAAAAACGTCGCCTTTTTGTTCAAAAAATAAGCTCCACCTTACACATTTCTAAAAACACACCAATCAGAGCATAGCATGGGTGCACAAAACCGCAGGTCCCTCAGACCTCGGCATCAGTTCACGTCGAGAGTTTAACATGGCAACACCAGCAAAAGAATGGCATCCGCCAAAAAATGTTACAAAACTTTTCAAAGACCGGTCTTAATAGTAAGGCCTAACAACCATGTGGTAGAAGACAGCGTGTGGCAAGAACCGGAAATTTATCACCCCGAAGAAGAAGAAGAAGAACAAGAAAATCAAACCCCGGCAGCGGTGTCAGGAAGAGCAAGCGATGGTGGCAACCCCTGCAGAACCTCTTCGGGGTATATTAGCCTTGCAACAAATTAATACGACAGCCTATATGCGTGGACGACGACGACGACAAAGACCAGCACCATACAGGCCGGCACCTCGTTCGGTGCTTTTGTCTCGGGGTGATACACCGCTTCAATAGGACACACTATTCCAAAAAAAAACCGGTTCTTTTCAGAACCACAGCATATTTTTAAAAGAATTTCATCTGACTATAAACCATACAGATGCTCTCGTTAGCGGTCTAAAAGTATGAAATCAACCTATTTTAAGGGTGATGGTGGAAATAAGACGCCAAGAAACATTTCAATACATTTATTTGCATGATTTAAATACATTGCTTATTGTTTATCAAAAATATAAAATAACTTATACTACCACTAAATAGACTTATTTGTAACAATACCATTTAAAATGTTATAAGAAAAGAATAAATCTTCTTTTTTTTAAATAAAAATGTGTTTTTTCTTAGTTTTTTTTCTAGCCAGGAGTAGTTATATTGGTAGTTATGTATTCTTTTTTAAAACATAAGATTGTTTTTTTTCTCAGTACAATTTGTATTTATTTTACTTATATCTGTTAACAATATATAAAAAAATTAAACAATATCTGTGTTATCTATCCAGGAGTTAAATTGGTTTGGAAAACCTAACCATTTAACAAATAACTGATTTATTTGATTCTTCTTACGTTCACGAAGGACTTTTTCAACTAAATAGACACCTGGGCTGTTTGTCTTTTGCAGTTCGGCTTCGTAAAAACTACCCATAATTGGTTGACCATTTGTGGATTCCAAAAGATATGTAGGCGGATTTGTTATGTTAACTTTTGCTATTTTAAACTGCTCCGTCGACCACGACGGTGTATAACCTTTGTCGAATATACTTTTATATTTGCTTATACGAACCACATCACCTAAGCGAAATTTAAATTTTTTGGTACAACTTTTATATGATTGTATGCTTTAATATCGGTATGTGGTTTAACATTTATCGGTTTCATTCCAATGGTACGATGTTTGGTATTGTTGTAAGTTTTTGTGACAATTGATAATAGCTCTATCCATTTGTAGGATCCTCTAGTCGAAAACTGCCTATAAAGTAGATTTTTTAGTGTTCTTATAACACGTTCCACTATTGCCGCTTTTTTCGTACTATACGTGGAATAATGATTGATGTCGTACTTTTTCATTAGAGTTTGAAAAGTCTTATTGTAAAATTCCTTTCCTTGATCGCTTTGCAGGTTGTCTGGTGCATATGCAGCCTCCTCAATAATGTTATTCATTGCTTTGGTTACTTCACTACCAGTCTTTGTTCTAATCGCTTTCGTGTATACATATTTGGAGTAACAATTAATACATACAAGTATGTATCGATATCCGTTATTTTCGTCAGCATATTGCTGCATTTCTGCCAAGTCAATTTGCCACAAATCATAATATCCTTTTATTATTGTACGCCTTCTAACGAAATTTTTTCTGGCCGACCTATGAAGCTCATTAACTATTTTAATTTTTTCTGCGCTGGGCTCCATATCTTCCGTAGTAGCATCTAGTGAGTTACTGATGGAAATAGGCAAATACATGAACTAATAAACAATACCCTCCTCACGAAGTTCCTCTATAATTGACATTATTTCATTGTCGTGTCCAGTATGACCGGCCATCGTTGAACTAACTAACAATCTTAATCGGTCCACTAACTCCTTGGGTTTATTCCAGTACACATATTCAGATTTCTTAGAAGAAAGTTGTTTTTTCAATGGTATGTGAAATTTTGCAGTCACATTTTTTTTCGTCGTATGGAACCACCTAGTTTAGATCCGGTCATTAAAGGTTTTATGATTTGCGTGTACTTTTTCCATTTGGTTTCCCTCAGACCCTTCTGACTATTATAATTATTATAAGCAGCATCAGTCAGTACCAAAATATTTTTATAATTTTGTAGGACATGTTCACTTATCTCACTTTCTCTGCCTAGTATATGTGGGTTTTTAAAAAGAGTAAGTCGTATAACTCACGTTGACCATCAAATGTAGCCACATTTTCGAATTTGTTGTTGTAAAATAACACCTTTTCTCCTTGAAAACGTATTTCCATATTGCCCACATACAATTTTTTCTTATTTTGTTTTTATGTACCCCATAAACTGTATCGTATAGTGAAGGCTTATTATTAAAACCATTTAAATATGAATCAAGAATATTCTGTAATGGTTTACCACTAGACTTATAAGATGAAATTGATGATGATGATGTCGACTTGTTTGAGGGAGATGGTGTTAATAAATTTGAATCATCAATACTTTTATTTCTTGGTGTAAAAAATGTCTTTGACACCTCTTCTGCTGATGGTTCCACTGCTGAAGTAAACAGAGTTTTTCTTTTTCTTGGGGATTCTAGATGTGCTATTGGAGTTAAGGATTCCATTGCACTTGGTGACCGCCCTGATAAATCCACCATGGAATGATATCGTACTGCTAGTTTGTTTCATCGTAGTTGTTGGTACATTGAGTCTTTGCTGACGATTTGTTTGCTGCTGCTTTGCGACATTAGATATGGATGTTGTGGTTTGAGAATGGGTTCATAAAATTTTCCAATTCAAGTTGTCTCTCACATTTGCCGCTTTTAATTTGTTTGCGTTTTCCTTACAGCATCTGTGGCATCGATAATTTTCGTTTAACTCAATTTAGTTTCAGTTCATCATTGATGATGAATTCTTAGCGTATACAATGATGTAATAATCATTTCTTTAAGACATACATATATATAGCTATCAGATCACTCAGAATATCACCCAGAATTAATAGTCATATCATATCAATAACTAAAGAAGCCGTATTTATTGTCCCAACATTTTGAGAACACATTTCTTGAAATTATTGGAAAAGAAATAACACATCGGGTGCAACGTGAATTCGAATACGTGACGTAAAATTAATTCATCTCATTTAAGCATAATAAAATTTGCATTGTCGCGCACTAGTTGTTTCGGAACTCGTGAATAAGTTTGAGCTAAATAAAGGAATCTACATTTTAGCAAATCGCCCCGTACTATGAACGTATAACATCTGTTTTCACACATTACATCATCAAATATGAAAATAGAGTTCGGTTTTGCATCCGATGGTTTCACAATATTTGTTGCATCGCTAAATGTATATTAGCCAAAGTCCTTTTATGGGAGATATAATTTTTTAAATACTCATATTTCGGCTGATACAACGACTTTGAATGGAGTAAATATTTTCAAAAACGTAATCCCATAGGATTTGTAGCAGTGAAATCATAACATTTGTCTTTCCACAATTCGATGGTCCAATGGTAAGCCCGCCCGAATAGATAATGAAGCAATGGGCCATGTTTTCTAAAATGTGTTTCCGTTTGACCCGACCCAGCTTTTTCGTCAACATTGTCTATATTAAACTTGTTTTTTAAGACATACAATACATATTTTAAGAAAACAAATGTTACTTTTCGTCAGTCAAGTGCCACCCGTGAAACGAAGTGGTTGCTTTCTCATTCAAATAAGACTGGCAACGGTCTGGATTAATTCGCTAATTAATAAGTCTTCCTTTCGAATTTTATACCAGGCTACCAATATTGTGGCCCTGGCACAAGAAATGTAAATAAACGTGTAGCAAGAGGTGATCGGGGCATTAATCCGACTGGATGCTGCATGCAAAAAACACGATTTATCCTATTTAAATAATAAAAATAATTTAAAGGCTCGACACCAGGCCGATTACGATTTTGGAACAGCGAGCTTGGGGAAAACAAATCAAAAAAGAAGCAAGCGCTGGTGAAAAGGCTGCTGCTTGGTTAGTTACAAGCTTATAATGAAAGCAGCAACGTTTTGGTATGGGTGTAAAAAGTTTACAAAGAAAAAGAAAATCATCTAGTAAGAAAGAAAACGTAATAGTAGACGTGTACAGAAAATGGCATTCAGGGTCAGCTCTTAGACGCGCCCTATACGTTCGGAATTACAAAAAGCTGGTGGTAAAAACCTTGTGGAGAAGAATTTGATAAAAGCATCAAAAATAGCCGTTACTGCGGCTCGCAATCCCTAAAAATACTTGGTGGTAGGCGAAAAGTGTCGCACTCTAGAGATATACCAATACCAAAGAGGGTGTCTGTTACCTTTGATACCAATATTTGCTGGTCTTTCGGCTTTTAGGGATGATTAGCTGGTGGTGCTGCAGGGAATAGTGCGCGCTTTAAAAACCGTGAAAAATGAAAGACAAAATAAAGGCACAGACTTCTTTTTCTACTCTAAAGTGGTGGTGCCAGGCTTTCGCCAAGCCATATCGATCCGGTTTTGGGTTTATACATGAGCAATAAAAGATATACAAAAACTAATTGAGTCCCTACCACTGGCATCCATTAAACAATATTCGGCCTGGAACAGTATTCTACTCAAATGAAAATTACCCATTTTAGAAGGTGTTTTTATGCGAGATTCATACCATTCTACGCGGACCCAGACGATACAGGCAGCAATTGTTAGTTTGGATAGTATGCGGGAAGGGGGACACACTGGGTGACATATAGAAAGGTAGCATCCCGTATAATATATTATGACAGCTTTTATGACCAAACCACTGCCGGAATTGGTACAATATCCTGAAAAGTGGTCCTGAAGCAGCAAAAACTATTAACTATACATATGAACGACAACAAATTCCCGACACAGTCTGGTGTGGACATTTGTGCTTGCAGTTTCTCTCCACATAAAAATTAAGTATGTCTGTAAACCCTCAGATGGATCAGTGAAAGCTATAAAAATGCATACATCTTTAGAGGCCTTTCTCGGTGTGGCAACAACTTACTGAAAATGACTGAGGCTGAACTGTAAAATATGCCTAAAGAAGTGATGATTGCTTGTGTTCCAAAGAGATCGCATTAGTGTGGGATAAGCTACCGGAACATATAAAAAAATGACATCGATATTCTAAAGTACCAGTATTGTACGAAACAGTATAAGCAAACAATGTCGAAGAAGAGAAATGATGAGATTGGGGTAGCAAAGAAGGTTATTTTGCTGCTTTATTGTAAAATAAACGATATACATAATATCCGTGCAGAAAGTACCAATAAGTTGAAGATTTAGTTATTTAAATTGTTGTAGACAGCAATAAAAAATAACTACCAGCATATATTTACCATCAGTCATGTCACACACATTCACCCTGACGGGCAGAAACAGCGTCTTAAAGCTCAAACTTTTACCCACCAATCCGAATTAAATGCATCAAAGCCAATATGGATTGGCACTTTTGGGATTCTACAGTTACAATTCTATTTTTAATATTGACGACAGTAATAATTGTTTTTCATATGGAAGAACAATGGCAAACATTTAAAAAAATTAAGAAAATTACACCTGGAGCTTATGAAATAAGTGACATTGAACAAGCCATGATTGCAGCGATACGAACATCTGCCAACGACCAAGACGAGATAATTTTTTTATTAACTCCCAATAATAATACCTTAAAGTGTGAAATACAATCGAAATACACGATTGATTTTACTGAAAAAAACAGTATAGGTAAAGTGCTGGGTTTGAAAAAAGGTGCTAAAAGGTGGGGTGAAGCATGAATCATCATCGCAAGTAGAAATTATGAATGTACGTATAATAAGAATCGATTGTAACATAACAGCTGGTGCCCATTTAAACTCAAAGGAATGCCATATTTTATATGAATTTGATATCGACGTTGAGCCCGGCTATAAAATAACGAAAGAACCACAAAATATTATTTATATGCCACTTACACCCAACGGTCGTCAGTTCATAGATAACATTACTCTTAGCATCTTGGATGATAACGGTGGCCTTATCGACTTTAGAGGAGAGAAAATTATCGTCAAACTTGAGCTGAAGAAAATTGCATAAATATGGGATTTCGTTTCAATCGGCAATTGCATTTGTTGTCTTCAATGCAACAGCAAAAGCATAAAAATAAAAAGTCTACTCAAGCACGGACCATTCGTGGTCTGAACCTTCAATCGAAAGGACATAATCACATTAACCAAAGACTCTCTGCGAGGGATTTAATTTTTTTAAAATCCATCGGATTGAAGATAAGAAAAGGCTAAATAATGATGATGATGACTAGTGAGGAAAATTGAGGTATTCAGCGAACCCATCATGGATAACTCTATTATATTAGCTTACAAGAGCATACTTATAAAGCCGTATGGAGTCGCCAGCATTTGAAAACTCAGACGAAATTCGTATTCCTGTTAATTTCCAAGACATAATTTTGGATATATCCGACAGTTACATTTATATTGAAGGAACGTTCAAACCTAAAGAAGCCAGTAAAATATGTTACCTATCCAATAACGCTCTCGCCTTTCTATTCGATGAAATCCGCTACGAAATGGGTGGTGAACAAGTTGCTGTCGTACGGAAAACCCGGTATTACTACAACATTAAAAACCATGGTTTCTTTTGGCTCTCAGCAAGCAAAGAGCCTTTTACCAGTCGGTTGGGGGCTTAACCGAAACAAACCAAGCAATTTGGGGATGCCACAAAGTAAAGTGTTTTCGGGGAAATTACCATTAAAATATTTAATGGGTTTCGCCGAAAGATTACCTAAAGAGCATTTTCAACGTTAAACAGGAGGTTAATTTTAATAATGGCGCGTACCTTCAAAAACTCCTACATCGGACAATGTGATGCAGATATAGACATTAATAAAGTGGAATGGAAAATTCGTCATATCATCCCAGATGATCGTCAAAAGTTAAAAATTATGTCACGCATCAATAAAGGTGGAAACAATGCAATTATTCAAATGTCGTACAGAAATTGGGATTTATACCAGCTTCCCACGCTGCGACAAACATCATCAGACGTTTGGGCTGTGAGGACTAGCACGAGTTTAGAGAAACCTCGCTACATCATACTTTCCTTTCAAAGTAACTCCAATGTGGATACGAGAGAGAAGGACGCAACCAAATTTCAATATGCAAATATAAGCGACGTTAGGTTGTATCTAAATTCGACAGTGTATCCTTACGAAAGATGGAACTTTGATTTCGCCAAAAAACTTTACGCAGCAGCCTATTACAATTATGAAAATTTTCAAAGCAGTTATTATGGTCGTGAAATAAACGATCCTATGATGGATTTGGCCGAATATTTGGACAATCCAGTGTTTGTAATTGATTGTAGCCATCAGCCAGAAGCAGTCAAATCCTCTACAGTAGACGTAAAGTTGGAATTTCAAACAATTGGTGGACAACAGTTTCCCAAAGACACTAAAGTGAACGCATTGATTATTCACGACTCATTTTTTCCTATAATATTATGAATGGTAGTGTTACGAATAGATCTATTTAGTACTAGTTTTATGTTATTCTTACTCTATGTGTAACACAGAACCGAATTTATTTTGTATTAATTACCAATAAATTTGATTAAATATAAATTTTGTTTTATTTTGCCCCATAGTTTAATATAAACAAGCAATTACAAAATGCTTAGGAAGTTATTCGTATTATTTATTGATGCGAGGTAACATAATAAAAACAACAATAACGGTAAATTTTTTTATTTATTTATATTGTAACAAAAGAAAGGTTGACAATAAATGTTAAAGTTAGGATTTTTGATACAGCCTCTCATTTTCTAATAACCTATTTTTTCATCATTAAGGAATTATTTTTCTTTATTTTTCAATAGTAGTGTTTGGTTGCCATCCATCCTTCAGGAAGCGAATAACCACTCGCCATCCCTAGCTCAAGAGACAAATAAACCAATAAATTTATTACATTCGCTTTTTGTAAGTAGTCTCTGCTACATTAATAGGTGAAACAGCAATTGTATCATAAATTTTCTTCTCGAGAGATTGAAATGTTTTTCATATTTTTCCAGTCTTTCGTATAATTTTATTATATCAAAATTAAGTACATCTTTTTCTAGTTGATCCATTTTTTTAATCTGATGGAGAAATTGTTACTTATATCTTTATTTATCATTTCAATAAATTGAATGTGAAGTTTGTGAACTTCTTTTTCACGAATTCCTGAGTGGCAGCATCACTTACCATTGTAGGTGTGCCAACATTTGTTAGACGTTTTCCTTCAATGTCATATTGACCGTCAGAGGTAAGCCTGAATCCAACTTCAGGTAAAACACGTAAATTTTTAAATTTATTATACTTGCTCTGGCGACCAAATTTATCAATTCTGTTGTTAACATGAGCCATACTTTACTCACACTAAACTATTTTTTATAAATATCTGTTTTATATGTATACATTATCAATGTCCATTTAAAACAACTTTAAAATATTATTAAAACAATATGTCGTTAACAGCCTTCTCGAGTTGTTGAAATTTTGTTTCAATCTTTTCAAGTCGGTCGTATAATTTTATTAAATCAAAATTAAGAACATCTTTTTCTAGCTGTTCCAATCTCTTGAATTTTGCATCGTATAATTGTATAATATCCTCATTTATTATTTTAGCCATTTGGATTCGAAGTTCGTGAATCTCTTTTATTACATATTCCTGATTAGCAACATCATTAGCTATTGTAGGCGGAGCAACATTAGTTAGGCGCTTTCCTACAATATCATATTGACCATCAGAGGTAACTATAAATCCAACCCCTGGAAAACCACGGATCTTTTGAACTTTTTCATAATTACCTTGACGACCAAATTTATCAATTGTGTTGTTGACACGACCCATTTTTAACTTAAACTAAACTATTCCAAATGGAATTCCTATATATATGTAACTAGCTGTTAATCGATGGTGGTGGTCAAGAGTCAAAACCACCACCACCACCATTCGAAAATCAAAACACAATAATATACTAAAAAAATATTTATTTTACAAGTCAATTTTATGTGCTATCATCTTCTATATAAACATTTGCATTATTCAGACGGTCATCATCATCCCCGGTTGAGGTGGAGGGAATCGGCGGCGGCGACCCATTTCCTTCGTCATCCACATTAGGCTTTGTTGTGCTGGTGGTGGTGGTGGTGGTGGTGGTGGTGGTGTTGGCGGGAATAAGCTCATACTTGATTATTATTTCTTTGGGTAGGTGTGGAATATTGATAAGATACACCTTTAGATCTTCATCAATCATTTCAACACAAAATTCCTCAAGATTCAGGGAACCATACAAATACTTGTCACATAGGTGTGCTCCTGCTAGCAGATTGGTAGCTTCCTTCATATATTTTCTATATTGATTAACAGTTGCTTCAATAGCTATATTATCACATGTTGCAAAGTCCAATATTTCTCGCGCTATATCTCTTAATTTAAACCCCAACCAAACCATGTAGGTGTATCTGCACTCGTCAGTTATTGCATCGTCCAACATCTTTACAGAAAAAAAGAAAGACTGTATTTTGTGAACGCGCAAAAGATATTTTAACATTTTTCAACTATGATACATTTTAACAAAGATATATTTTACAATAAACGATCAAAAGTTAATAATGCCCTAGAACTGTTACCACCATTAAATATACGCTTACTCTGCCCCAGATATGTTAACGTATATTTGCCCTCAGGATTCATTCATGGCAAGTAAAATATCATCAGACAGATTTTCACATATACGTTTCGGTAAAAATACTTGAATTGTAACATTATTTACTTGATCATACAATGTTGTGAGAATAGTTTTCCCAAAACGAGTAGTCATTGCAACCATTTTTCAATTAAATAAACTCCTCCCACAACTAAATCGGAAATTTTCTTACGTTCAACAAAATCATCTTCACTGTTAATCATTTTATTAATTTTATCTATAGTTTCTTTTGTAATGCTCATAGTTGAAAAATATTGTGTGTGTGTGTGTGTAATATCAAACAAATACCTTAAACAGTCACTTGCACAATACACAGATTCTACTTTACTGTAAGAGTTCTCTGACGAATATACCGTCTACCTTTCGAGCACACATTTATATAGAGATATTTCAAGGCTAACATACAATAGACTCCCCTTCTCTCTCTCTAGATCAAATCTCAAGGCCAAGTTTAAATCTTAAGGACAAAGACAAATCTCAAGGCCAAGTTTAAATCTCAAGGCCAAGGACAAATCTCAAGGTCAAGGCCAAGTGGGCGGGACCAAATCTCAAGGTCAAGGTCAAGTGGGTGGGGCATGCGCACCAAGGTCAAGAGGCGTGGCCAAGGTCATTGGAAGGAGTGGGGGGAATATGCTCTCTGGCTAAGGTTCCCTACTAATGTTAAAGTACTCCATAGAGAAAACAAAGGTAAAAATTAAATTTATATGAACAACTAGAAATTAAAAATCACTTATAGACAATACAACTCTTTCTACCAATGATCAAATAAATTTCGCAGATATGCCAATTATAAATAAATTTATTACCACATCTGGGCCGCATAATAAAACCCCTAATAATATTTTATAGACCTTTTTGGGAAAAACGTGTTAAATGGTTCTGTTTGTAAATATTTCTCTTTTTTAAATTTAGTATACGAAGTACTCTTGATGAAGCCCTAGAAAGGCGAAACAATTGTAGAGTAATGCTCTAATAATTATTGAAACATTAAAAAGCAATTTTTTCTATTTAGTATTAATATTTTATTTTAGCCTCTGAAATTTAAGGTAGCACTTTTTGCACCTTTTAGAGACACTCTATAGAAACAAGATATAAAACTTATAATATTAACGTATAAAACTTTTCAAAATAAATGATCGGTGAACATTAATCTTTAGAAACAAAACCTATTTATGTCGATCACTCGCAGCAAACTAATCTCCAAACAATAGTTTAAAGTTTCATCAAAGTTTCAATTCGACTATCTTCTGACGTTCTAACTCGAAATTAAATACTGTTGGGACTTGACCACACCATCACGCCTGGACCTGAGAAAACCTCATTTGTTTAACCAGTGACATCGATTAAATGTCACTTTTAATGCGTAACACGTGGAAGCAGAAGCGTAGATGCTTAATCAAGGTTTATTAGACGGTAATTAAATTAAAATTTATTTAATTAAAACCAGATTTTATAATGTCGGATTATCTCCGTTACTGTGGTTTTAACATCAGCTTTTTGGAAATGTGAACTGTATACAGGGTGTCAACGAATCTGTTGATATATCAGGCTAGCATTGAAGTAAGAAACCACTACAATCAAACTATTTTAGAAGCCAAATACTCCTTTGAAAATCGCATTAAAACAAAGTTCTCTCTTGCCCAAACGGCAGCAACTATTTCTAATTTTTTGCCAAAAATATTTGTAAGAATTTTTGAACCAGGTCCTTTTCACCACTTACCTTAAAAGATGAAATTATGTCTACCACGGGCGCATTCAGATTCGACAAAATCGGGGTAAACTTTACCCCAACCTTGACCTAGGCAAACGAATTTGTTTCTTATGTTTAGTTTTGATAAGGTCTTGCTTGACTCTTTGTTTGACCTCCGGACAGTGCGGACGTGCGTAGAGGACTACAAAGTTCTTCCCGGAGTGGCGGCTAGAGGTGTCGTACGAACGTTTTTTACCTTCGGGGATCAAGGAAAGATTCACGCTAAATTGACGGCATCTTTCTTCTGGATCTAAGCGCTGTGAGCGAAGATTCCTATAAGCTGATGGTATCCTGTTTGGTGGTGAACACGAGGTATTTCTTAAATGACGGGAAATAGATGAGCGTTCCATGGGAACTGTCAGTAGTGAAAGTGAAGGTTATACGTAACACCAGTAGCAGATCTTGGTTTGACAGCCGACAATTTATGCATTGCATCGATTGTAGAATTATTTTTGTTTTCTTTTTGGAATTTCTGGGAGCTACGAGCTCGATTATCCAGATTTCCGCCGACGAAGCCCTGGAAAGCATCCAGGAAGGGGAGAGTGGTGGATTGGACCTGAAGGAACCAAAACCAAGAAAAAAATAGAGAGAGAAAGAAGGTCTTGCTTATTGTCTTTACCGGACCTTTACCGGGCGTCGATTCTGGATGCGCCCCACTTAAGTAAAGACCGAACTATTTGTTTAAGAATTTGCTGCCAATTTAAGCTATTTTTTGTTGTTAATACGGTTCAAAACATTTTAAAAACATTAATCTCTGCCAGGCGGGCGTATGCATCGTACTCATTAAAAACGTTGTTTTGGTCATTTGTTGTAAACTTTTGGCAAGTGAAAAATGTTTATATTGGGTGTAAACTAAAGTACATATTAACCCTAAAAAATAAAAATCATAATCGTACCCTAAAAATTTATTGGGCTGTGACGCAACGGTTTGAAAACCTACATTTTCGTGATCACTACGTTTATATCGAATCGTTAAAGCTAGCTTGAGTTAACGCGGCTTTTAAAAAGTGGCTCGAAAAAGCGATATAAACGCGCTTGAAAGTGACTTGAATCGTTCAAGTCAAGCCCGAAATAGGTAGGGTTGACTTTACTGTATGGATGGTGAAGGGGAAGATAACCATCTTTTATGGCGGAAAAGTTGAAAAAGTGGCCATCGGAAAGTAGCAAATTGAGATGGCGCCACAGTAGCCAGTGGAGGGATTTTGGTATTTCTTTCCTTTTTTATTTTGTATCTATCTGTCCTTTTTTATTTTGTATCTCACTTTACTAATTCATGCTCATTGGTTAAAAATCTCCTCTGGCTACTGTGGCGCCACCTTAAGTTGCTCCTTTCGACGGACACTTTTTAAAACATTCAGATGGTTATCCTCCCTCCACCATCCATACTTTACTGAAGCCGAAGCGATTAGAAACACGATATAAACGATGCAAGCGGGCTTAATAACTGCCTAACTTCAGATGAATGCTTTGTCGTCATCAGTGTCAATTTATATATGATTTTGCATTTTTATACAAAATATGAGTGGAAAAACAGGTGAAAAAACTTTAAAACACGCTTACACCAACAACAGCACACAAAACAGGACAAATTAAAAGTGAAGTTTGTTTTTCATTTGATGTCTACTGTGAAGTTGGATGCAAAACTGCCACATGCGTACGACTATGGCCTGAAATGTGCTTGATCTCGATTTTCAATCGACTTTCAAGCCACCGAAATAAACACGTAGACTTGGAAATCGCTTCAAAGCCGCTTTGTTTTCAAGCCAGCTTGACTATTCGATATAAACGTAGTAATTGTCAATTTCGAATACGGTTTGAACCACTGAGACAAATACGGTTAGCAAGAACATTTGACTTTAACCCAAAGTCGGTCTATATAAGGTCACGGCATTGCTTTGACGTGCTATGACGTCACATCTCCCATTTTTCGGCCATATTGTTCAGTGCCGGAGATATACAGTTTATTGTATTATTAGAACAACCGTTTAGACAACAGTTTTTAATTATTAATAAGTTGTAAATTCTTTTACTTTAAATAAAAATCATTTGGAATTACATCTTTCCACAAATATCACTTCCAAACAATGCAAAATGAAATGCGCAAATTCTAGACGCCACTGGATTGATCATCGGCTTTGATTTTACCCAGTCTTGCCAACTTTTCTCCGTGGAGTGCCCTTCCTTGCGTCCCCGACCTTGAACCGCCTAAGAGTTGAGGATATGTCACAACCTTATAAATATAAACTAACCTTGACTTTAACCCATTACCCTAGCGTACTTGGGCGAGGAAGGAAGATTTCGGAAAAACTACATTTTGTGGGGTAAAAATAAAGATTTCTTTGGTTTTTAAAGGATTTTGCACCCCCTGGCTTCTGAATGTACTCGGCGCGGTATACAAATACAAGAGTAAATGCATAAAAAGAGAGTTTTTAAGTAAATACCTTTTATTTGTTTTTCGTTTCATTAGATGAGGACATTTTTTACACTCTAGAGTCAAATCAACAATCCCAAACCCAGAGTTTGTAAAAATAAGCGCTTTGAAAAACCAAAGACCATTAAAAGGATAATTTAGAACCGTTTAAAATTAAGTCTTTCCCCCTTTTCCATTTAAAGTCTATAAAATTGCGCCCTCAGCTTTGCAATATCTGTCAAAATAAAAAAGTTATGATGTAAATAAATTTTAAGTTTTAGGTAAAGTGCCCTCTGGCGATATTTAAAAAAGTACTTTTATCTTAAAATTTTAGAATCTGCAAAGCTCGATTTGTGTGCCAAATATCAAATTAAATGCAATATGGCGAAAAAACCAAAATAAAATTGAACTTTGACGGCTTGTAACTCGAAAACGAATGACATTTAGAAAAAGAAGCTCTACCCCTATTTTGTCAAGTAGAATCATCCCCTTAACTCTCTAATTAGCGAGGCGTACTTGGAATCCAATTTAGTGGAGAGCAGCGAGGTCAATAGATTCTTGGGGTTGCATATTGACAAAAAACTAAAATTTGAACAACACGTTACCAACTTGTGTAGCACGCTGTCTAGAGGCTGTTTTGCTTTGAGGGTAATTGCACGGGAACTGGGTTCCCTTACTGCTCGAAGTTCTTATTTTGCCCTTATCGAGTCCCACCTGCGTTATGGTGTATGTTTTTGGGGTTGTTGCTCGCATTGCCTGTTTCAATCGGTGTTTATTTTGCAAAAACGTGCTGTGCGTATCTTGTGTGGAGTAAACTGTAGAGAGTCTTGTAGACCCTTGTTCAGTGCACAGGCGATTTTAACCCTCCCATGTCTCTTTATTCTTGAGACCGTTTCTCTAATTTTTCGTAAGTTTACGGCGGAAATTCACAGCGATTCTTCTGTATACTCCTCTCGACGTACTCACATGCTGTACCTCCCTATTCCATCGTCTACCCTCGTAAAGAAATCAATAATTTATGAGGGTAAAAAAATGTTTAATCATCTGCCACTTGCGCTAAGAAAAATACAAAATATAAAACGATTTCGAGTCCAAGTTAAAAATCTTTTAATCGAGAAAGCCTTTTATAGTTTAACTGAATTTTATGACTCAACGTTTTAAATTACTATTTATCTGAACCGATTTTATTTATTTATTTATTTTTTGTTATCCTTAGTGTATATATTAGGTTAAGTATTTTATTTGTAACTGCTTTGTCAATGAAATTTTATTTTATGACAATAAAGCCATGTTTGAGTTTGAGTTTGAGTTTGAAGTCTCGTGATCGATTTTTGAATCACCTTATAAATTTGCGTGTTTCTTTTCGTACTTTGTACAGGGGCAGTTAGTTATTTCGTGTATATGAAACTTGCTGCATAAAATAAATAATTAAGTCTTAAATTAAAGAAAAATTAAGTCAAAAACACTCAAATTAAAAAGATAATTCTTGACCTAAATACATTGAACATCAAGGATCTAACAACATAACAACTAGCCAGCACAACAAGGCATTTAGTAAACATACAAAAATGCAAATTTCATTTTAAAAGCGCACAATTCCAGACATTGTTTGGGATCTTAAAGGGATCAAGCGAAGTCGCTTTACGGTATTTAGGGATATTTCGCACGATGTCAGACGATGCGAGAATTTTAGAAATTTCCATAACTCGGAGAACTATTCCCTTGTGGACCTTCTATGAAATAAACATAGTTAAAATTTTATTCGTGGACATGTTCATCAAAAAGAGCTTAAGTTTTTTTGTAAAAGAGTCACTTTATGTATCGTGTCTAAATCTTTAACGTAAACATTCACGAAATAGACTACCTAAACCTTCACAAAAGCTTAAAGCAAAAAATCTTTTCTTGTGCAGCTTCTGATTTTTTTTCCAGAATATTGATATCATTATAATTATCATCATCATTATATCATTATCATTATATATAATAAAACTAAGTTGATAAAATGTGTGTGCCGATAAAACTTGAAAAGGAGTCCCGATACGATAAAGGGACTTATATAGTGTGATTGCCCTTTATCCCCCTCAAATAAGAAAGTTCCCGTTTTACCCTAAAGGGCGTATTTTTAAAGATATAAGGTCTCTTCCAACCCTTCAACTTGGAAATTAAGTGTAGTGGCGCCATCTGTTGTCGAGTATTTGAACTTCATTCAGAACAACGGTTATTTGGGTCTCATATCAACTCCCCAGCGAAGCCGGGAATCATAGCTAGTTTAAAATTAATTTAAAAAAATATTAAACCGGCTTCAAAAAAGAGTAATAAAACTCACTAAAAAGTTATAGTCCCTGGACCAGTAATGAAATACACTCCATGATAAGAACACTTTTAAATCTTTTTAGGGGAGGTTCTCGTTTAACAAGTTCACCACGAATATGCATACCGTCATATATGGAAGCGGCACTTTAATCCAGCCTGTCAATGTCAAATGTTACGTTTGTCGGACTGGGCGAACGCGTCACTTTTTTGTCGGACAAGTTTACCACAATCTTATACTTGCAATTTTTAGACATTTTGCCAAAAATGGTAAGGGTTAGTCCTCGGCCACATTACTAAGCGTCAGCGTCAGCGGCTAGCGTTGAGCGGAAAATGTGAGAGCGCTGTCTTTGATCTTTATGCGAAAATAAAAAGAACTTGTTTATTTAAATCAGCCGCTCGACGCTGACGCCAGTTATCGTATCCAAGGCCTTACAGTCATGAAACCATAAGGCTCAAACACAAGTTTCGGGTATCGAACTAGACGGGTTTCATGACTGAAAACTGCTAACCATTACGATTTTTGGCATAATGTTTTAAAATTGCTTGTAAAACATTGTGGTAAACTTGTCTAACAAAAAAAAGTGACGCGTTTGCCCTGTCCGACATCCGAAACATTTGATATTGACAGGCTGGCTTTTTTTTGTTTTGTTTTTTGTTTTTTTAACACGCTTTTATTAACTTGGGTTGTAACAATCTATCCATCTGTCTATCTATGTAACGGAATCTTTGAGCCTAATTTTAACCAACTTCCAGCTATTCGATTTCTTTGAAACTTTGCACACGTGTCAAGGACCGATGAAGATGCAATAATTTAAAAACAGTATCCCGTTATCTCTTTTTGAATCGCCAGGAAAAAAATTCCATTATATTATAAAAACAACACCTAGGATGCCATCTGTTGGCAACATTTCAAACTTTGCTATTAAATGAAGAAGAAATTTTTTAGTTTTACACAATTTGGTTAGTTGCACCATTGGTGTTCAATTTTTATGAACAATAAAAATATAGGGTTAGTTGCACCAGAGTAGCAGAAACTAAAAAATGAAAAATAATTAATAGTTTAAAAAAACTAAAAAAACACGCTTTTTATATGCAACCGAACTAAAAATTAGAAAATAATTTTTCATTAAAAAAAATATTGTCATTTCATAGTAAAAAGCGTGGGGTGATAAATATATTAAATGTTATAATTATTATATTTGCAAATATCTATGATGGAAAAGTTATGAAAAAATAGTAAAATGCACCCCACGCTTTTTACTATGAAATGACAATATTTTTTTTTAATGAAAAATTATTTTCTAATTTTTAGTCTCGGTTGCATATAAAAGCGTGTTTTTTTAGTTTTTTTAACTATTAATTATTTTTTTGTTTTTATTTTTTTTTGCTTTCCTATTTATTAGCATTCCAGCTCATTCTGTAATTTTTACCAAGCGACAGGTTTTGATTTGTGGAATTCTACATTTTTAATGTATGTTCATATATTATGTCAACCCTAAATAGTAAATAGACAAATGTAAATTCACAAGAATTCTTAAAAAATGCAACTATTTTAGGAAAAATAAAACTACGAACTTAATAGCGCCATCTTTAACCAGAATTTGAATACAACTAAAAATGTATTTATTACAGGCCAGAGCAACTCTAATAGAGCGAGGTTGCCAGCTCCTTCGAAAAGATGGTCTTCTAGACGAAGAAGTATTTAAACGAGCCAAAGAAACCCAGAGCTCAATGGAAGACAGCATAAGAAAACTTGAGAACACCGTTGAAAATCTGCAGAGTCGATTAGCAAGACTTCTAGCAGAGTTTACTGCTAGTCAAGCTAAACTAAAGCAGAGACTCAGCAGGGTCGAAAGCAGGTAACTCATTTTTCAGTAGAGATTAGGTCCGGTGGACCGACAGGACACCTAAGCTAAATTTTAACATGATTAAATAATTTTATATTTTTAAAGCACACTTTTAATAAAATCTTTGTAATTATATATATTTTTTATTTTATTTAAGACCTGAACGTGAAAAAGAAGATAACATATCAGACAATTTGGCAGTTCCCACAGTGAGAAAAAGACTCAGATCGTATGAAATGAGAAGAGAAGACTTTGCATCTTGCATCAGACATAAAACAATGTAAAGTTAGAGGAAAAAATAGACTCGAAGTTTCTAGTTAATCAAAAAGTAAATTAAAATATACAAAAAAAATTGTTGTTTGCTGCCTCGAAAGAACACATATAATTTTATTGGACTATGTACAGTAGCTAGAAAAGCATTGCAAATCTAGGTGACAAAATAGTCGAAGTTTTATAATTAAACAATATTTTTGTATTATTTTTTATTAGTTAGGCTTAAAATAGGTATTTAAAAACTATTTTAGTTTCGTTGGGCATTTTTTAATAACATTTTTAGTAAAATCTTGGTATTAATTTCACTATCAAAACCAAAACAACTACTTTTTTAAAAAATGGACCAAGAAAAAATGCGATGATAGACTTCAATGTGATTTATTAAACATTTACGAGTCAATTTTTCATTCAATTAAGCGAAATATATAATTATTTGCTAAAGGGTATGGAGTTGTGAGAAACAGTTGTGTTGCAAAATGTTTAAATATCTACCAATATCTACAGGGTAAGAAAATCAAATAATTACCTTTATCATGACTTAATTATGATTAATTGTTAAACCAATAAGATAACAAGATAACTTTAAAGAATCTAATCATAACTCCACATCAGGTTTTTTAAGAAAGATAAGTTAAAAATGATAGGAAAAGAGGGAGTTATAGACAACCTTTTGATCTGCAGTAAATGTATTAAAAAAGCTTAAATAAAACTATGAAAATAATCATACAGTCAATACAGTGTGTTCACGTTAGTTGGCGTCATATACCTAAACATCTTTTCTTCATTACTATTTTTAGATAGCATTAAAAACACAGATAATTTACTCTTTAGCAAAAACCCAGTTTTTTGTCAAACCTTGCAGATGACTCATACAATTTAAAATCTGATGGTTTCATTGGTTTTGGCCATGAAAAGCTTTTTATAAAGAATAACTTTTTATACAGGGTGATTCAAAAATCAATCACAAAACTTAAGGAGGTGATTCTAATTGACGAAATAAGGGTAGAGCTTCATATAATTTTTTTCAAAATGTCATTCGTTTTCGAGTTACAAGCCGTCAAAGTTCAAATGTTTATTTTTGTTTTTTAAATTACTTGCTTACAGGAAAACCGTTTTGGCTAATATTTGAAAGATAGGCTAAGTAGGCTGCGCTTCATCATTTTAGTAACAATTCACATTGATTGTGTGCCGCTAGAGGGCACTTTACCTACATTGCCAATTGTTTTCTTGTCATAATTGTTTAGTGTTGACAGCTACAGTAGTTTATGGCATGTTCTCTAGAAATACTGATGCCAGGTCTTTTAAAAAGGTGCTCTTTATTTACATCGCTAAACCCAACGGTTTAGACGTAAATCACCCATAAAAATTAAGTGGTAAATTTACTTTTCTCATTTCATTACCACCAGCTACCAAGTAAATAGCTATCAAATTATACTAAAGCTGTCAGTGTAAAATAAAATACGCCTTTTAAACTATTTAATTTATAAATTTAAAATAACTAATAATGGCTAATCAGTAAATATTCATAGTATGTGGATTATTGCGATATACATTTAATTGCTAAAAATTAATGACAGTACTAAACAAACTAAAAAAGATTCTCAAAATATTCCCCATTTTCTTCAATACATTTTCCAAGACTCTTCAAAAAATGTCGCCTAACTCGATGAAAAATTACTGGTGTTTCTTTAATAATTTGGCACTTTTCGATTATCCTGAAGCGAAGATCCTTGACGTTGATTACTGGAGTATCGTACACCAATTGTTTCAAATGACCCCAAAAGAAAAATCCATAGGATTAAGGTCTGGTGACCTCGCTGCCCATGCCAATGGTCTACTTCGTCCTATCCATCGCTCAGGATACGTTCCATTCAAATACAGCCAGACACGTGTATACTAAAGTGGAGCTTCGTCTTAGAGGATCCACATGTTAGTCCTTCCTTCCAATGGCACATCTTCCAGATACAATGGGAGACGATTTTTAATAAAATCTAAGTATACGTCACCAGTTAATAGGTCATCAAAGAAATGAGGACCAATAAGGCAATCTCCTATTATCCCTGCCCACACATTCAAACTTAAACTTTGAAGGCTTGTAACTCGAAAACGAATGATATTTTGAAAAAAATTATATGAAGCTCTACCCTTATTTTGTCAAGTAAAATCACCCCTTAAGTTTCGTGATCGATTTTTGAATCACCCTGTATTTTAAATTAATAATAAAAAAGTGTTCCATTTGACACTAACCTACGTAGACACACTGTATTTTACAGAACGAACCACAAACATTAACCTAATATGAATTATGTTTGCTAAATAGAAAAAAACAACCACTTCGTGTTTCCTTGCCTTTAAAACACTTGTTTTTTTCTTTTAGACCGTTTTAAGGTTATTTTTTGAAAAGTAATATCAAATTTTAAACAGAACGTTCTAAAAGTAATACTGATTATGACAATTTGAAAATAATACATGTGGATCTCTGCGATAAAAAATGAGCGGCCACTGAAATTTTGTCTTTAAAATCACCTAAAATTTCCACTATGTTATTGTAACCAAAAAAAATATTTTTAGTATTTTTGATAATTATTTTATTCTTTTTTATGGGGAATTTTGCGCTTATATCTACCCTTAAGTTAGACAAAGGTGATGTTTTCAACTTAAAGGCACAACGCGTTATAAACTTGATATTCTCAGTTCACAAATTACTATTCAATTTTGGGATATACTTTAGATAATAGTAAATGGTAGGAGTAAGCGATCTTTAATAACTATATTGAATGTCGATAATTAAAATTTATCAATATGGTCGATCCATTAATATATCCAAATTTTGAAATGTCGATAAGCAAATGTACTGCTTTATTTATACAGGGTGATTCAAAAGTAAGCGGCATCCTTTCAGGAGCGTAATCCTTGCATAAAAATAAGGCAAAAGTTCCTATAAACATATGGCCGAAAATGCATATTAAGGGAGCTACAACCCTTTGAAAGTTACTGAAGAAATTAGGTTTTTATTTAATATCTTTATGATTAAAAAAGGAAGTTTTGAAACTTTTCAAGGTTATATTTTTTAGTGGCCAATTTTATGGTGAAACCAATTTTTCGCCTTGACGCTTCTAAGGGGTGGTTTTTAAGGGTGTAGGGAATAAAACCCTCACTAACTTTTCCCCTTTATAAG
Source organism: Listronotus bonariensis (assembly GCA_014170235.1). Lineage (NCBI taxonomy): Eukaryota > Metazoa > Arthropoda > Insecta > Coleoptera > Curculionidae > Listronotus > Listronotus bonariensis. The sequence continues at coordinate 70,298 of JACEGR010003104.1, read as the reverse complement.
ATTTTAACTTTTTGATAGCTTTTTCTGAAAGTCAATGATTTTTACCAAAAAAGGTACTCTTGCCTCAAGTCGCTAGGGGCAATAGTTTTCGAGAAAATCGCGCGTAAACACTTCAATGCAGGATTGACAGTTATTGAGTAAACATCGTCTTTAGGGTGTCCTATTCAAAGGGACGTAGCTCCCTTAGGAAGCATTTTCAGACACATGTTTATAAGAACTTTTTGTTCGTCTTATTAAAAGCTACAAAGCCTTTATTTTAAAATTGAAAAAATTTTTTTTTTTCAAATGAAAATAGGGGTCAATCCTGCATTGAAGTGTTTACGCGCGATTTTCTCGAAAACTATTGCCTCTAAGCGACTTGGGCAAGAGTACCTTTTTTGGTAAAATCATTGGACTTTCAGAAAAAGCTATCAAAAAGTTAAAATCTTATAAGGGGAAAAGTTAGTGAGGTTTTATTCCTACACCCTGAAACCACCCCTTAGAAGCGTCAAGGCGAAAAATTGGTTTCACCATAAAATTGGCCACTATAAAAATATAACCTTGAAAAGTTTCAAAAACTTCCTTTTTTAATCATAAAGATATTAAATAAAAACCTAATTTCTTCAGTAACTTTCAAAGGGTTGTAGCTCACTTAATATGCATTTCGGCCTATGTTTATAGGAACTTTTGCCTTATTTTTATGCAAGGATTACGCTCCTGAAAGGATGCCGCTCACTTTGAATCACCCTGTATATTGAATTAAACTTGTTGAATATTACCTATTATATATTTACTTTGCAAGTTCAAAAAACGTAACTGAACTCGGAGGGTTTTAATTAAAACTGTTTGAAATTAACAAAATATTACAATGTGCTAGTTTTGCCTTGTTTTAGTTTATTACAATACATCGATAATTGTGCCCAGCCATAGTAAACACGATTTATAAAAGAGAGTACATAACTCTCTTTATGGTCCAATACATTGTACTTATCCAAAAACTATAAATTATTAGTCACAAAGTAAAATGTACAGGGCGTCCAATTTACGTTGCAATTACAGGTTATCTCAGTTATTAATAAAGATAGAACCCTAGCTATTTTTTTGTAAAACAAGCAATGCCACTTCACACGATTTTACTTTCTGAGCTACATTGCTATTGGTACCTGAAAATATTGCATTTTCAGGTACCCCTTGTATTTCATTTGACTGACTACTTAAAGGTTAAAATATATTCTATATCTCAACCTAATAGTTTTATAAGTTATTAATAGTGAAAGCTCATGGCAGCCTAGCGTTTGCAGGCAATTGACCCTCACCCAATCCAGATGCCCAAAATAGATCTCTTAAAGATTTGTTTTGGTTGGTTGCAATATGCCTGGAAGCTGCTGTTGATTTACCTGGAGTCTTTGTTCCCCCCGCCCTCCAAACTCTCTTCTGCGTACGACCAGGGCCGTGCTTAGCGGGTGGTGCAAGTGGTGCAAGGCACCAGGGCACAGCGCTGTTGGGGCGGAAAAAGTTTTTAAAAATCGGAGAAGAGAGCAATTGAGAAGTAGGGACAAAATAGGGGAAACAAGAGTAAAACAGTAAAGAGTATAATGTAAAAATTTAAGAAATTGAGGTGAGGACTTTTTTTTTGCTCTTTAACATTTTTAAACCCCAAATTTTTGATCCGAGGACTGACAAATATTTGTTTGCACCACGGCATAAATACCCACAAGAACGGCCCTGCGTACGTCCTGTTCTTGATTTATTATTATTTTGTTGTTGTGTTTTAAAATAACACACAACTACACTGTTACAGGCAGGGTCGAATTCACTCCCAAAATAAGGAATAGTACCTGATGGCGAAAAAGGTGACGGACGAATTCACTCCCCGGGTCAGTTTACCTTTATTACCTAAATAATCGAAAACTTCGTTCAAATTGTTAAGCAGCATTGCCAGATTTGAGGAAAATACTGGGAAATAACGAAAGAAACATATTTCATATATTTACATTTATTTATATTAATATTATTTTTAAACAGCTACCTTACATCTATGGGAAATACATTTTACAAACTCAAAAATTACTTATGCTCTTATTTTCTAATTTTGCTAAATATTTATCTAAGAATTGTTTTTTCGCAGCACTTTACTATCATAGACCTTAACTATTGTATCAATACTTCGTAGTTTAATATATGAATCTAGTTGAAAATCCAAAAGAACATTTAGAAATTGATGAATATTTGGGTGGGGACTGTAAAATGATGAATTATAACGAGAATGAAAAGATTCGCAGGCATTTGTTGTTAACGTTTAAGAAGATGAATTGTCCGCCCAAATATGTGGTGGAAATCTAGATGTTTCTTCTATATAATTCTCAACTAGATAGTCACAAAATTTAAGTACCCTGTTATCACTGGGTTGAACTTCAGCTAAGTCAATGGCAAAACAATCTCCTACATCTTCTGGCTTTAGAAACGGTAACCCAAATATATAAGTTAGATATTTAGTAATTTCATTTTCTGCTTCATCTTTCAATTTATATTCGCTTGAAAGGTGTAACTGTTGTATTTTCCTGTACCATGCTTGACATAGGTAGAAATTTGCAGCCTTTAATTTTAGTGTTAGGAAAAACATATAAAATTGCTTTATGTTTAGCGGTTTCAAAATCGGCAGTTATAACTTTTGGAACATAACTCTCACCAACTAATGTAAGATATGCTTCTTTGAGATATTCAAAAGCTAATTTATATGACTCGAAATGTTTGTTTGGGAGAAGAAAGAAAATAAGAGGAACATACTGGTCGTTTTTAAAACCGTGAACAGTAAACAACTGCAAAAAAATTTTGGACAAAAGTTCCATCAACATACAATCCCGATATTTGTCCTAATGCAGATAAGTTAGTTGTACATGAAAACATCACAATATTATTTTGAGGATCGTTTTTTAACATAAAACTTTCACCCTTGTTAGTTTTTATATCTAAAGTACTTAACAAATCGTGAAACTCAAAAACACTAACCGGAAGTTTTGGTAAAATTTTAGATCTTGTTGAATACATATTCTTCCTGATTCGTTCCACGTCATAAATAGTAATAGTATCGCTGTGTGATTCTCTTTACTTTTGCTCGAATTAACTTCATTGGTTTCGCAGAAATATCGTTTATAGCAGATTGTTTCACTTCATTACTTATACTTTGCCTATTCAAAAGCTCTTCTGGTGTCTTCTCATGGTTGTGGTCCAAACAAGCTTCTACGATCTCCAGATTCTCTAGTCTGGTTTTTACAAATGCCTTACAAGGGGTCTTCTGGATGTACAAGTCCATCTTCTTAACGTATTTTTTGCCAACAACTTGTGAAATGAGAATTTAAACCCATCGACAACGATGAGATCTTTGCCCCTTTCACTTTTGATGATTTTAGCTTCCATATTGCTTACAGGATAAACTACCAGAGTATATTTGTAAACTAAACTAAAATTTATTTTACACCACAGGTTATAGCTAATTTTACTACCTACCTGTTATAGCTAATTTTACTACCTACCTGTTAATTAAAAGGGTCTATTATTCATAATGATACTTGTAATCCGACTTAAAAACATGGTATTTAAATAAGATTATAACATTTAAAGAAGGAATTATATTATAATGATGTATCTGTTTAATTTAGACCTCTAGGTTTCCCTCTTTCATGTTTTAAATCAAAAATTGCGATACCAAATTTTATAGTTCCAAAATTTATTTTTACACGAACATATGGCAACCATGTCTAAATTTTTAAAGAAAACCCTGTTTCTGTTAATAATTAACGCGGAGTGAACTCGACCCATGGCGGGAGTGAATTCGGTTGTCCAGAAAACCTACCTGCTTCAAATGGGAGTGAATTCGTCTCGGCCCCTGTTACAAGCGCGGCGGGTTTTAAGATTTCATATGGGTGCCATATGTCAAAAATTTTTAGCTTTTCAGAATTTATACCATATGTAAAAAAAATTGAAGAGCAAAAAAAAGGTCCTTACCCTCCACATCTTCTCCATTTTTATTTGCCTGTTAGCTAAAACTAAGAAAGGGACAAAAAAATCTCATTGCACCCATACATTTCATCTCTTTGGGTGCATTGGCTCCCATGCACTCACGGACTCGCCGCCACTGCACTGTTATATATTTTTTTAAAAGCTTGTAAAAGAGACCTATGTTTCTGCACTTTACCGTAAAAAGTTATATATAAATTCGTTTGTACCTTTTTGATTGGATGTCGGTTAGATGAGATACATGGTTACCTGAAAATGCAATATCCTCAATATCGCTCTGTAGCGTAGAAACAAGAAGGGCTATGAAGGCATTGTTTGGGGCATCTTTTGTTTCAAAAAGCAGTGGCGGCTCGCGGGTCTAAAAACAGGTGTAGTGCAAAAAGGAAAAAAGCGCAGTCACCATTTTAGTAAAACTGAAAATACTTAGATTAGATTAGATTAGATTAGATTAGGAGGTGGATTGCATATCCTCTAACACTGCAACCTGCTCAGGTTTATTGTGTGTCCTCCGTCCATAGGTTAGAGCACGCTATCCAAGCCGGTCTGTTTAATCAGACTCCACAAGCTTGAAACTGGCCCCTTGGTATATCTTGCCGCTTTAGGTTTTTCTTCACCCAGCCTTGCAAACCGCAGACGACAAAGGGCTTCGCGCAGTAGCACCATACGTGTTCTGCGGTTTCTTCCTCCTCCTGGCAGAACCTACATAGGTTTTCTTCTGCCAGGCCCATAGTTTCCAGGTGTTTATTCAGTCTGCAATGACCTGTCAGTTGACCCACTATTATTCTTAGTGCCTTCCGGTTATAATTCAGAAGGTCTTTTGTAAATTCTGGCGAGTAAGCCTTGATGAACACTTTCGCCTGACGCTGTCCTGGTGTTCTCCTCCACCAGTCTTGTGATTCCCTCATAATCCATGATCTAATGGATGACCTTACCTGGCATGATGGAATACCACAGTAGGGCTCAGGACCTACCATTGTCCTACCAGCCCCCTCCTTTGCCAATTTATCAGCTTCTTCATTGCCTTCGTGGCCTTCGTGTCCTGGTACCCAGGCAATGGTTAGCTTGTTGGACTCACCCACCTCTTCCAGGGCAATTACGCAGTCCCGCACCAGCTTGGAGCTGATTTTGCATGAACTGAGTGCCCTGATGGCTGCCTGGCTGTCCGAATAGATTACTATGGTTTTATCCTCATAGCTCCTTCTGATGATTTCCTAGCGCATTGTTCTATGGCTACAATTTCGGCCTGGAACACAGTAGGGTGTTGTCCGAGACCCAAGTTTATTTTCGTCCTTGGTTTGTCCCCATATATACCTGCTCCAACTCCTTGGTCTGTTTTGGAGCCGTCTGTATACCAGATTAGGTCGGCTTTAGAAAATACTTAACTATCAAAAGTCTTGATATCTAAACTTACCTAAATTTTATACACCAAATCAATCCTTCTATCTTGTAATGCAGCAAATTTATCAATTATATATTCATAAAATGGTTAAGTTTTTATCAGTTCCTGTAGAAGCTCCTTTTGAATTGAAATATTGGCCAAAGATAAAAGTCTATCTTGGGATATAGTGTTTCTTAAGAAAGTTTTTAAACGCTTAAGACAAGAAAGACTCCGTTCCACTGACACGCTTGTCGACGATATCGTTAAAATTAGCGAAAAAAATTTATACGCCTCGGTAAAAATGTCTTTATTTGCGCCAACTTGTTTCACTAACTGCTAAAATGAAATATTTCTATAACTTTCATCAGCAAATATTAGGTCAAGTTTATTTTTGAGCCACTGATTTTTGAAATGATTTGGCATATATCTCCAATAAATTTTAAAAGAATCAGTGGGAAAAGTTTGGTTATACTAGCCGAATTTTGCAGTATCAGCAAGACAAAGAAATTGTAGTTTGTAACAATCTTCGAATCTTACTTCCATTTCCATCAAAATATGATATATTTCATAGAGAAGTGCTCTGTACTGTCCTTTAATTTCTTACTGTGAAAAATCACTGTCGCTAATAATACTCAAACGGAACCAATCGAAATAATACATGAAAACCAACGAAACGACCAAAACCTATACTATCTTTTTAAGGCTAGCGATTTACCAAAGAATACACCTGGTACTTTCACCCGCAATTCTGGTCACCGGCAAGTATAGCGTTGTCATAGCAACGAAGCGTCAAAGCGTAAACAAAACCCCGCATGAGGTGTATACTTCGGTCTGTTTTATATTTGCAATACACTTGTCGCGTTGCCGAAAGAGGAGGAAAGCGACTCGCGCCAACGGTTAATTTATATGCTAGATTTTTCATGGCGAATTTTACAAATTGGGAATAGAAATGAGAAAAATGAATTGAATAATAGTTTTATGATTTTTTATGTTTTATTATTTATTTTTGGTGAAGTGGCACTTCACTTACTACACCTGAATATCCGCCATTGTCAAAAAGTAGCTACGGTTTATGTAAATTCTAAATTATGTAAGTTCTATCTTTATTAATAAATGAGATGTTCCGCAATTGTAACCAAAATGGAACCTGTACAGGGTGGTTAAATAAGAATGGACTGTAAAAAGTAAACGAGCCCGTAATAACACAATTTTTTTCTGTATTCTAAATACCGTTTTTGAATGAATGTGAATAGCAGTATTTGAATACCGGGATTTAAAGTATTCGAATACAGGAAGGTCAATACCAGGATTTGAATACCGGGGAAGCTTAAATACTATAGAAGTATCCCTTATAACACAAGTTGGTTTCATGAACGTTTAAAAACATTCAAGTAGATTTTGGGTAACGAACAATAAACGTTTTCAAACGTTCGTGAATGTTTTTAAACGTTTTTTAAAAGTTTTGTGTCGGCAAAAACAACGTTTTAAAAACGATTTTTTTGTAGGTTTGCTGAACGTTTTTAAAGTTTTCTTGGGACTTATTAATATAGTCATAGTATGTTTTTGTACGTTTACTAAACGTTTTTCATAGTACCTAAAACGTTCTAGGAACAGGTTTTAAAAGTTTTTTGGGCGTTTTAAAAATGTTGTTGTAAGTTGTATTGCTGAATTTATACCGACAAATTACATTAAAATAAAATAAGAATATCCAATTATCTATCTATTTCTTTGTTTTATGGCTCTGATACTAAGTCAATTCGCCAGTTTTCCCGTTCGGGTCATATCAGCTATTGCTCATAAGCTTTCCCGGCTTTGTCCTTGGAAAATCTGGATAATCGAGCTCGAAACTCCCAGACTTTCCTAGCATATGAATAAGAAACACTTGTAAAAATCAACAACAGCGATGAACTTCTGAACATGCATAAATTGTGACTGTCAAGCCAGCGGCTGCTACTGGTATCGCGCATAACCGTCACTTTCACTACTGACGTATTTCCGCAAGGCGTGCGCACCTCCTCGACCATACGAGGACACCATGTGTTCAACACCAAAACGTAAAAACTTCAGGCTTTAGGAATCTTCACTCACAGCGCTTAGCCCCAGAAGAAAGAATCCCCAATTTAGCGTGAATCTTTTCTCGATCCCCAAGGGCATATCCACGCTCGTACGACGCCCCCAATCGCCTACCCGGGAAGTCTATGTAGACCTCTACGTAAAGGTGAACCGCACTACTCGAAGACCGTGGAAAGAGTATCCAATTAAAATTCACAGATTGAACACATAACCTTTTTTTGGAACTTCTAATAGGTTATTTTTATTGAATTTTTGGTAATTATTTACAAACCAGACGCATCACCGATTTCAAAGAAATTTGGTATACGATGAATTTTGGGGCGCTGATTACGAAAGAATTTTTAGTCGGACTCGTTTCAATCTCGAGAAATTCATCATCAGACTTGATAACCAAAACTAACCTGAATTCACTACTTCCCCTTCTTTTGCACTCCATTCCTGATTGAAAGCTAAATTGGTATTTAATATTTGATTTTCACCTCCAAAAACCCCATTTTTCCATTTATTTTACCCGTTTTTTTCCATGAAATTGCAAAGCTTCACTTTCAATCAATTTGATCGCAGTAGTTTTGACGTCGCCAAGGCTACTGCGATTTAAGGTGAAACTTTACAATTTTATGGAAAAACTGGGTAAAATAAATAAAAAAATTAGTTTTTACAGCACAGTTTTAACTTTTAGAGTTATCCAAAAAAAAAAGTTATATCATATCCCTAAAAGTACGATTAAAGAATTTTTATTGTGCAAAAATAATTATTTAAGACTTTTTTTATTAATTTCATTTTACTATTCATTTAAGTTTAGAATACGGTTAATAAAAACGTTTCATGTAGGTTCTTAAAAAACGTTTGTAATACTTTAATATAAAACGTTTTTTAAACGCTTTTTTAGCCTTGAACGTTTGGACCTAAAGTGAACCTAAAACGTACGTTTTCTAAACATTGTGTGTTATGAGGGATGCTTTTAAATTTTTGGTTTTGCTCATTTAAAAGCAACTTACCTTAAACATCCCAAGCAGCAAGCTGTCGTCATTATGGCGTCATTTTTAAGTCATTTTTAAGTCATTTTTAAGTCATTTTTAAGTCATTTTTGGTCATTTTTGATCATGGGACGTCATCGGACCAAAATGATGACGTCATATTAATGACGTGTTTTTGTCGTCGTTCAAGTGACGTCTCTTTGACGTCATTTTTTCGTCATACTAGCTCATAAAAATCTAATGACGTCATGTTTAGAAAACCCGCCAGAAAAATTTCGTGACATTATATAATTCGTGTCAAAATCCAACCAAAATATCATATGACAGAAAAATAAGACTAATAAATTTACAACACTGAAATAGGAAAAACTCTACCGATAGATGGCGTAATGGACAATAAACTACTACGTTTATTCAACATCTTTGCTTTTTTATCGCCTACACCGTACCGATGAGACCAAAATAGTTCGAGACCGGTCTGCGGTTGGTAATCTCAATTAGCTTTGAAAGAAATATCTTCGGCTAGTAAAAAAATCTGCATCTCCAGGTTGTACAGTGTCCCGAGGGATGCGACCTTGCAGTGCAAGGAACTTGCAAGCAGTAAGGAGTTTTTTCCTATTTTAATTTTCAAAGAAAATATCGTGTCATTTTAGCTTTAAAAAAAGTATATGCGTCAATTTTTCGTCATCTTAAAGACGTCATTATGACGTCATTACCGGGACGTCTTTTGTCTGTGACTTAGGGAGGTCAATTTAACGTCATCCTTTGCTGACCAAATGTGACCAAAAATGACTAAAAAGAGACGTCATGAAGACGTCAGCTTGCTGCTTGGGTTACAACATCAAATAATTAAAAAGCCGTTTGTGTTATTTAAGGCATTGGTTTTTGGACTAAGTTACGACACTAAGTGCGTTTAGATCGGTTCTGCATATTCAACCTTTAAAACACCCTGTATAAAATATCACAAAACGGTGTTTTATCTGATGTCTTATATAAACCGAAGATGTTCTAAAATACAGACCTAGTACGCGTAGATTGAGATACACCATCAAAATTCCCTTTATCGAATACAGGGTTGATGATGGTTTATAGATGACGAAACGTCGCGTTCAAAATGTTTTCGTTTTTTTAATGGCGATAAAATTATAAACGAAAGCACAAATTTCTGCACCTCCAGATATCTCCGAAAGTTTTTTAATTCTTAAATTTAAAAACGGTGTTTTAAAAACTACTCAATTAGGCAACTTTGCACTTATTTAGCCGACTTTGTATCTCATACGGTTTTTAAAATTCCAATGGTATAGAAGGGTCCATATTTAATTCATTCTGAAAGCGATGCCGCCAAGTACACAAAAATGATAAAGTAAACAAACCTTTTCGAATGCACATAGCCTCGGACAGAGCCTGATTACATATTTTTAAATAAATAATAAAAAATACATTGCTAAAACACGTATCACCTACTTACAAAACATTATCTTATTTCGCCTCTGTCCTACTATAAAACCGGTGGCACGTGGCGTGGTACTAAAAACTCGTCGGGATAAATATTTTTTGCTGCAATAAATCATTGTTCACAAAAGTGTTTCTTTACTTTACCATTTTTGTGTACTTGGCGGCATCGCTTTCAGAATGAATTAAATTTGGACCCATCTTTAACACACAAATTTGGGACCCTTTAAACCAGTGTTGCCAAACATCCGTGCCGGGAAACGAATGTATAGAAGGAACAGTTTAAAAATGTAAATTCGGTGCTCTTTGATAAGAAAAAAAATCACAAAAAAGTTTAAAGCAAATAAATCGGCATGCTTGACTTGGCGGCCGACTTTGCTATATTTCTTTTATGATATGCCGGTTGATACAGCTGGTCATCGCACTAGGGGATAGAAATTAGTTTTTTTGGTCAAAATTCTGAAACTTACCAATCTAACTTAAAATGGGGTGGTTTTTACTGGAAAAATATTATCAATTATTACAAATGCTTTTTGGAAACCTAAAACTTATTATATGTTATTATAAATTTACACCCCCTTAACATTATTATTTTTTATTGTACAAAATAAACTAAAATGTCAGCTTGTTTGGTTAATTCGGTAGTATTCTAATCAGTAATCCGATGATTATTATCTCATATGATATACAGGGTACGACAATAGGTATGATTTATTTAAATGGAATAATATATCACCACCAAAAAAATCTTTTAAAATGCTTTAAAAAATACTACATTTGATGTGTCTATCTCAATTAGTTTCGGAAATATGAACATCCAAATCTGAAAAATAATTTTAAATTATTCTTAGAAGCTTAATAGAGATACATCTTCCCAACTTTTTTTTATTTTTTAACGTATAAAATAAATAAAAAACACTGTTTTGTTGGGTAGATTCTGTAGAATCCATATCTTTCATCAGAATGCTTTTATCTTTTAGGATATAGAGTGTAGGACAAAACATATTAAATTTTAGAATGGAAAACCTAGTAAATTATAACAAAATCTTGTATCTGTCCTTACACTCAGAAGTAGCAAAAAGTAAAAGGCAATTGTAAGTACAAAAACTGATAAAGAAAAAGGTAAAAAAATTTTGACAAAAGTAGCGAGACGTCAGTGAGACTACATCGGAAACACAACAATAGCTCTTATTATTTAAACTCTTTTACTTTTTTAGTCAACAAGGCTAATAATAAACTAAGCAGATTAAATGTTGTATATTTATGTTTACTTAAAATACATTTTCAAGTTTCTTATTACCCCAATAGAAGTCGTCATATCTTTTTATAATTTTGCGTACATGTAGTTTGGAGTGTCTACTTTGAAATACACAGCATGAGCCATTAAAATTTCAAAGTTACTTTTTGGCCAAAATAATGGATTTCTATCCCATAGTGTATCGGCGCGTCGCTGTAAAGGATAACGGCGCCTTTGTATAAAATAGTCCGATTGCAGACGGTCTTTTTTATATTTTTTGTATTATTTTCAAAGGGTACCGTATACTGATAGATTTATATTGTTGTCAAACAACATGATGGGTACTGTTTCTGTATTCTTAAGCGTCTTTGATATAAACAATTATTGTATAAATGTCATTTTCATGTGATTAAATTTAAGAACTAGTTGAAAAACATATCTATATTTTGGATTATATTATACCGCTATATATTTGGACGCTGAGTAGGTTAGAATATTAGGAAGATTATTTTAATGTAATTTTTTATAGGTTTATTATAATTCTATTATTATAAAAAAATGCAGCGTAATTTTTACCACAAATATTTTTAAAAAGAAACATCTACAAATGGATACAGGGTGTCTACCATTTTTAGAGCATACAATGAAATTACAGCTTCCCCACAAATTATCAGAATATACAGATGCGAAAGTGCGGCAAATTGCGTACTTTTTTCTATGACCTTGAGAAAGAATAAATGGAACATCTGCAGCAATATATGAATCGTAATATTTTAAATTTGTAAAAGGTTAAACCGCACCAAGGCGCTAAGGAGATATATACTTTTATAGTAACTAATTATGCAGCTTTTTTTATGTGTGGAAAACGGAACAAAAGAATAATACACTAATTGGGAATTTAAATATTTCCTTATTAAAAATATTAGAAACTAAAAATTTTACCCATTCTTTGAACGGTAAAATATTGTTAGTAGATGTCATCGTTTAGATCAACCCGTAATAAAATGTCTATACCTGATGCACAAAAGATTTTTAAAAACGATTAAACTAATGGGGGTTTTAAAAAAAAACCTTGCCTAAAAACTGCTTATTAAATTAATTAATGGTATTTCGTTTTTTAGCTTAATTGTGTATTAAAAAGTTTTGTGTAACTGGGGATTGAAACAGAATAATTGAAAGCCGAGTAACACAAGTTACTAAAGAAACCCCGACGCAATCTTTTAAAGCAATGCAGATGTTGCCTTAGTAATAACCCAACCTAATTGATTTGATTTATTTTTTATTTGGAAGTATGTAATTTTTTTAAATACTGAAAATAACACCTTATTTTTTAACTTGAAATATAGCCTTTTAAATGGCAGTGCGGCTATAAATAAAAAAACATTTTCCTGTGTTTAGGCACATACTGATTAATATCAATAACTTTAGTAGCATATCTAAGTAATTTGTAAAAGCTTTGTATTTATGTTAAATCGTCTTAAAATAATAGTAGGTCCTTTGGGAATCTAAAAGTGATCCGCTCACCGGTGATGGAGGAACAGAATAATTATACACATTTATATCCCATACTAAACGGCAAAAAAATTAACAAGAAACTATACTAACTTTAGTAATAAAAAAACATAAAAGTTCACAAACAACTAAACACAATTAACTAACTTATGCTCAAGTTCTATACCAACAAAAGTATAGGGACTAACTGACACCTAAATGAGCATTAGGTCACGTACTAAATCGTGGGGTGTATATCCACCACGCAGTGGAAGGGACGATAGTGGTGAGAGATTTCAACGAACACGCTTAGTTTCGCATCTGGGTATTCTGATAATTTGTGGCTTCCCTATGCCAAAATATTAGGTTTCAACCCCCAGAAAAAATCAATTTTAAAAGCAAGTATTCGTTTTGTTTTTTTTTTCGTGAATTTAATCAAATTTCATTGATAAATTCTAAATTTTAAAAAGTTATCTTATATTTAAAAATAAAACTATAGCCTGTTTTTTAACCTTTTTCTTTTGGGGGGCGTAATTCAAAAAGTCAACTTTTTTCTCGCAAATTTTAACATTAAAATTTCCTTCTACAAAGTGTACCTCGTAATGTCTAGCATCTGGTATAAATTTGGTGTGAATCCCATGTCCCAGTTTTTAGATATAGTATTTTAAAAATATTATCTACCCCACTGACTATTTCATTTCTTATTTAAAATAAATAAAAACCACTAAGCACTAAAAATAAAAAACATTTGGTCACAAAATGTACTTTAAAAATATTTTTGGTAAAAATTTAACTGTATTTATAAAAAGCCTTAATATATGTGATACAAGGGTCGATTTTTGTACATAAAAAATTGCTTAGAATTGTTAGAGAAGACATTTTTTGAATTTACTTTATGATGATTAAAATAATATTCCCCACTGTCAAAATTGTATTCTTAAAAATACCTAAAAAGTATGTTTAACATATTGTTGTATTGTTAATTTGTTTAAAAAGAAAGTTATTTATACTTTTTCAAGCTACCCTGTATAAAATGAAATAAATTATATATTTACCAAGGTGCGGATTTTTATTTCTCCGAATATTTCACTATTTCAGGTATATGATTTACAAAATGATTACACCATATACATTAGAAAACGAAACTACTAATTTTGGGTACTCCAGGCCATTAAAGAAAAAACGCTTGAACGTGTCAACCAGTGCCGTATTAAGCACTAGGCTGACTAGGCTAGCAGCCTGGGGCGCCGTGAAAAAATAGGCGCCAGAAAGGGGAGATTTAAAAAAGTGTAGGGCGGGGTAGGTTTTTGGGTCGTTTTTGGTCTTCAATTTAGTTTGGGAATAGGGCGCCCTGGAAGAAAATAGGCGCCACGCAGTGAATGCCCTTTTCTATTTTTTGCTCTTCAATTTAGTTTCAAGTAGGGCGTTCTTCTTTAAAATATTTTCCTAATAAAACAGGCGCTCCAGCAATTCCAGCCTAGGGCGCCTCCAACGGTTAATACGGCCCTGGTGTCAGAGTCAACCCAAAACCTTAAATAGAAAAAGGGTTCTAGTCTTATTTTAAAGATCTGATTACAACAGCTAAGTTTAAAGTCTCTGCTATTATTTCCGTTAATATGACAGCTTGTCAAAGTTTTAATTTTGGTTCTTTAATGTATAATATTAAATTACCTGCAAGATAGTCCCTGGGCCAATGATGAAATTCACTTCATGATAATTACACTTTTAGAACCTTTTTAGGAGATGGGGAGCAACAGTCACGAAACTATAAGGCCCATTGACATGTTTTGGGTATTGGATTGGGGTTTCGTAACTGTAATCCTTAGGATTTTCGGCACCATGTTTAAAAATTGCATGCAAAACAATGTGGTAAACTTGTCCGACAAAAAAGTGACGCATTTGCCCAGTCCGACTCCCGAAATATTTGACATTGACAGGCTGGGTTAAAGCGCCTGTTCCATATATGGCGGTATGAATATTCGTTGAAGACTCGTTAAAAAGAACCCTCTTAAATGTTTTTGGAAGTGTTATTATCATAAAGTCAATTTCATTACTGGCCCAGGGACTATAAAAGCAAGTTACTTTAAAATAAAGGATTTTGATAAGGGTTAAACGATCTAACGGCTAATTTGTTGCTGCAGAAAAAAATTGTAAATAACGTTTTTTTTTTAATTTTATAAAATTAATACTGTCTATGCTCGCTTTACATCTAGAGCCGAATTATCCATTAGGCAGAGTAGGCAATTGCTTAGGGGCCTTGCATGAAATAGGGGCTCGCTTCTACAGAGGTAATCCACCCCTGTTGACACCCGATATTTCAAGGTAAAATTAAATCTAATAACCGCCGGACAGTGCGGACGTGCGTAGAGGACTACAAAGTTCTTTCCGGGGTGGCGATTAGAGGTGCCGTACGGATGTTTTTACCTTCGGGGATCAAGGAAAGATTCATGCTAAATTGACGGCATCTTTCTTCTGAAGCCAAGCGCTGTGAGCGAAGATTCCTATAAGCTGATGGTATCCTGTTTGGTAGTGAACACGAGATATTTCTCAAATGGCGGGAACCAGATGGGCGTGCCATGGGAACTGTCAGTTGGGAAAGTGAAGGTTATACGTAACACCAGCAGCAGCTTTTGGTTTGACAGCCGACAGTTTATGCATTGCATCGATTGTAGAATTGTTTTTGTTTTCTTTTGGAATTTCTGGGAGCTACGAGCTCGAAAATCCAGATTTTCCGCCGACGAAGTCCTGGAAAGCATAGTTCGGAAGGGAGAGGGCAGGTGGATTGGACCTGAAGGAACCAAAACCAAAAAAAAAACAATAGAATAGAATAGAATAATTTGTTGCTGCTCACAAAACTGTTTGTCACAGTGTAGAGTCAGCAACAAAATGGAAAAGTCAGTCACGCCTACTTTACACCCAATTTTTCCGGGCATAATTTAATCTAAGAATTTGTTATTGCTTACGAAATTGTTTATCTAGGTGTAAAGAGTCATAAAAAAATAAAAATCGAAGTCGGGGATATTGGAGATCGGTTAACTTTCAAACCGGCCACGTCAGCTTTATATACGGTTTTTCCGGAAATAATTTAAGTTAAAAATTTGTTGCTCACGAAATCGTTTATCTTAAGCCGCGTCCACACTTGCAACAATTCGCCGTGTCACTCCACGCCGCATACTCCGCTGCATAGCGCGGACGTGGACGTGAACGGAATACACGTCGTTTTAAGGGCTTGGCGAATGATTTGCCGGTGATTCACAGATTGTTGGTTTTTGGCGTCAAAGGAGCGCGTAGACAAGTTGGTTAGTTTGGACGGATGTTTGGCTAATTGTTGCAAGTTTGGACGCGGCTTTAGTTTAAAGAGTCAAATACAAATCGGCCACACTCGATTTTTTCAAATATAATTTAAATTAAAAATTTGCATTTGCAGCTTTGACTAAATATTTGACAGGTTTTTCATAACAGATCAGAAAGACCGCCTGGTGGCTTTTTACAACCTAATGAATCCTTCAATCATATGGTTGCCATAAAAAATCCTAGAAGCCTATTTTCTTGCTGACTCTATACACTTAGATAAACGATTTCAAGAGCAGCAGACATTTTTGGATTAAATTTTACTTGGAAAACTTGGGTGTAAACCTGGCGTGACCAGTGTATAGTGTATCATTTCCAATCTTTCACGATTTCCGGTTGGTTATTATCTATTGCTGACACTTTACTCTGTGACAAACAATTGAGCAGAAACAAATTTTTAGATTAAATTTTACCTGGCAAAAATATTTTTAAGAAGAATTAAACAAAACATCAGTTAAAATAATTTTATTAGCAAATGAACAGTACAAACACTAAAACAAATATTTAAACAGACAACACATGAACAGAACAAAAACAAATAAGGAAATAAATCCAACAACACTAAAATTTGACAGTCATATCAAAAATATACGAAGTTCTTTCCTAGAGTTTTAAGTATGTATCTCATTATCTCAGCCCTAGTAATATTGCACTACTTTTTTGTATTTTCTAAAAATGTACCTTTTTCTTTTCTATTTTACATATATTTCATTTTTACAGAAAAGAAAACAAAGTAAATATTTAAACAAATATATTAATAAAAAAAGAAATACCCTTTTTTATATAAAAGACACTGAATATTATTCCAATAGTAATGACAGAGTTTATCAAATATTAACAGTTAATTCACTCGACGACGCGGCTTCGATAAGGCCCCTGCTGCCCCGCCATTCCTCGGACGATTTGCTGGCCAAAACATAGCCTGTTATCTTTTTCTATACTTTCTATCTTTTTTAACACGCTTTTATTAACTTGGGTTGTAACTATCTATCTATCTATCCATCTATCCATCTATCCATCTATCTATCTATGTAACGGAATCTTTGAGCCTAATTTTAACCAACTTCCAGCTATTCGATTTCTTTGAAACTTTGCACACGTATTAAGGACCCATGACAATGCAATAATCTGCAAACAGTATTCCGTTATCCTGGTTTGGATCGCCAGGAAAAAAAATCCATTATATTATAAAAACAACACCTGTGTTGCCATCTTTTGGCAACATTCCAAACTTTCTCAGGTTTAGCTACTCTTGACAAAATGGCGAAGGAATTTTTTAGTGAATAAACTGGAGCATTTTAACATACATACATACATAAATGCATATCGAACTAAAACATGAAAAATAAATAATAGTTTAAAAAAACTAAAAAACACGCTTTTATATGCAACCGAACTAAAAATTAGAAAATAATTTTTATTAAAAAAATATTGTCACTTCATAGTAAAAGCGTGGGGTGCATTTTACAATTTTTTCATATACTTTTCCCTCATAGATATTGGCAAATATAATAATTATAACATTTAATATATTAAGCACCCCACGCTTTTTACTATGAAGTGACAATATTTTTTTAATAAAAATTATTTTCTAATTTTTAGTTCGGTTGCATATAAAAGCGTTTTTTTTAGTTTTTTAAACTATTATTTATTATATATATATAGTCGGTCGCTTCAACTCGCTTCGCATGGTACACGGTGGCTCGACCTTGCCGGCACCGTTTGAAAGCTGTTTTCAAACGCACCGCAAGAGAGTGCATTGACTATTAATATTTGATAAACTCTGGTAATCACAATCAAATAAACGAGACATTTAACAAAATTCGTCGGATAATATGGACTGAGTAAGTCATTTTATCGACCATCGACACCACAAATCGGCTTATATGACATAAAAGCAGAAAATGGAGATATACAAATGGGGTTAACCACAGAATATTACAACTGACGCCAAGCACAGCACTTTGACGGTAAAAATATAGGCCTACAAATGCCAATTTTTGACAACCAATTTAAATATTCAGTGCCTTTAAATAATTTGTGTTTCTTTACCCTTTCTACATGGGCAAATCCTCATACAATTCTAAGACAAAACTATTATTATTTTTTGTATGTTGCTTCATTTTTTTTAGTCGTTCCTATATTCTGATAACAAAACAACATAAAATACAATATTTCGAACAATTTTGACTTAAAATTGGTTAAAGATTGATATTGGTTATGTCAAAAAGGTAAAAAAACACCCTATACAGGGTGGTCCATGCAACAAGGTCTTCTGTATCTTGTGTATTTTTTTTTGTAAAGTATAAAAGAAAGCTTGGTAAAATGATTTAAATATAAGATAAAAGAGATACAATGTAACACTAACCTGTACCTAATTTAATTATTAATGTTGTTTCTTAAACACAAAGTGTCTTTTAAAACTAACAAATACGGTATAGTAAAAGTTATTGATACTATCCTTCATTACATTTTGTAAGGCGCAAGTAACTAAATTTGTTGTCCCTATAAATATGCTAAAAAAATATAAATTGAGTAAATTAAAATTATTTTTTACGCAGAAGCTGTCTATTTTTCTCAAACAACTGAGAAAATGATTATTAGGAAAAATCAATAATAACCAATATTTCATTTTCACTTATTTGACCGGACTAATATACCGCTTCACCCACGACTCTCTTGTTGTTTCCTATATGACGAGATTTCGTGAGTGGGAGCCAAAGTAAAAGTCAGTTTCTGTCTTCATCTACTAGCTCTAGTAAAAAGAGATGGGAGACAGTTCGAGCGTAAGGTTACCGTAAATAATGTAAAATACTGTGCAAAAATTAGGTAGTGTTTTCAAGTAGTTGTTTTAGTTGTAACTTGAATTATTACTTTTTAGTTGATTATGCTTGTTGTCTCTTCTTTCATTTCAGTAAAAGCATTTTAAAGGCTTTATATATTTATTTAAAGGAAAATAAAAATATTTAAGACCCAATTCTATTTTTCAATAGATTTTGCAATGACTGAATTATCGATGGCGCATCCTTTATCTCATTAAAAAAATTAAATTTGGTATCGTATCTCTTTGTTTTTATTTTAAATCTATTTCTGTGAAAAAAAATACAAAAGATTACTATCCTGTATATAAAAACTATAATTATACATAAAAAGCATAAATATAAAAATGAAACAATTGACTAAACAGTTATACATTGTATAAGTTCCTTAGAAGATATAAATAGTCGAAAATGTTTGCTTTATATAAGCAAGAATGATATGAGTAAAACTAAGTAAAATGTATGACGTAAAACAAATTTACAAAATTAATGTATAAATGGTAAAATATACAATGTGTTTCAATTAAAAAGTGAACTGACTTGATAATAAAGTTATCTTTTTATTTGTGTTTTCAATAATGAATCCAATTGTCTGGGCTTCGCTTTTACTTTTTACAATTTGGTGTGATGCATCAATTCGATTTATACGTCAATCAACTAAAAAAATTGGTTAGCTAGATCCAATTTAGGGAAAAATATTTACAGAAAGTAACCTATTTTTGGTTTGTGTTTTGGCTAGAAATCGGCACAAAAACCACCCATTTAATTTCCGAAAACACCATGGCCTCATTGTCTATTAACTTAAACAAGACAAAGAAAGGCTAACTGTCAGAGCCAGAGCGTTCAGAGTTGTTTTATGTAAAACCACGAAACAAGAGGTTATGCAGTCTGAAGCTTTTCAACTTCCCGCATACCAATTTGTATAAAGCATGTCTTTTTGTTGCAGGCAAATATTGATTTTTGAAGGCAAAGCTTCAACGCATATTCATATTTTTCAAACCATATTACTAACATTGGTATTTAACTATCATTAGATATTTCTTTTTGATCTGTTTTATTTATAATGGCAACATTATTTTATGTTTTTTTTTTTTTCATAATTTAAAGGAAATGGCCTTTTCATAACATTTTATTGTTATAAATCATGCAAAACAAAAATTAAGTCAAACAAAATGTTTGGTTATGTATAGAGAATAAAAATAAAATGATGGTAAATTAGCTAGGTTATTCTTAATCGAAACTTTTTTAAATTTTATTACATACCTTTAATTTTTATGGTTTATTGTTACTGTATAAAAATTTATATTATGTAATTTTTTAATGATAAAGTTTTCCTGCCTTTTTCTAATTTTTTTCGATTACAAAATTCTAAATATGTTATTTAACTTTTGGGACATTCAACTTATTAAACTTGCAATACTTATTTAATAATAAATGCCATTATCCTAAACTGCATTTTTTCATCATAACTTGATTAATGATGGATGCCATCACAGTATCTGCAACACGTTGGCCCAACAACGGCCAATAGTGGGCAACCTTGTTATCTTTTTGCCAGTGACTCAATAATGATGGATGCCATCATCCTAAACGCATTTGTTTCTGCAATAACTTATTAATGACGGATGCCATCATCTAAACGCACATTTTTGGAATAACTTAATAATGTTGGATGCCATCATCTAAACGCATTTTCATTATAACTTATTAATTATGGATGCCATCACAGTATCTGCAACATTGGCCCAATAACGGCCAATTGCCTACTTTTGTGTCTTTTTGATAACTTTTGCCAATCCCTTGCCATTAAAGAGTGTTGGCAATGCCAGTAAATTAAATGTACAATTGGAAAATAATGGTAAGTAGGGCATTTAAATCAACGATAAATTCTTGGTTATTTACACTTGACCTGTGGACAAACAGAACCGACCTTGCATATTTTGCTCCACTTGACTATTTTAAAAAAATCCACGATAGCAACTACGATAAACATTTGACACACACAATTTTTATTGCTAAACTGCAATTGCAACGTTGCCAAGTCAGCTCAATTTAATTGCCCACTAGGTACCTCTTAACCTGAAATCTTGTCAAGGTTGCGTTTTTGACTAATACGCCCCTCTAGATACCCCTTAAAACCAGTCACTTGTTATTGAAACACTGTACAAGATGTTTAATGATGTTTTTAGCTGTATAGATGCCTTGTTGGTTCCTATTTACAGAATTTATTACTTAGAGGATAATCTTGAGGTTATCGTACTAAAAACTAACGTAGTTTTTATTCTATGTAGATATCTTCAACGGGTAAGCAGTCTCTATGAATTTTGGTAGAATCTTGAAAAGCTCAGTCTAAAAATAATAATAATAGTAATTTATTTAAATTATAAAAAATTATAACAATAAACACACGCAAAACAACATGGCATTTACTTCGCTTAAGGTACATTTACTCTTGCTTTTTACTCATAGTTGCCTGTTATCTTTGTTGCTATGAGTAGCAAAGTATCATCACTATAGGCTTTATCAGATCAAAGAACTAGAGTAAATAATATCTTCAAGTGATTGAAATTTTGCGAAAAAAGTTGTTCTGAATTTTTTCTGAAAGGGGTAATCCAAAAATTATTTTTTTTATTATACTATCTACTCCAGTGGCTCCAAAAGGAGTTCTTGCCTAACAACGTTCTTTATAACTAAGATAATGCCCACAAAATTAATTATTCTATATTCTGCTTATAAATTTAAGAATGCAAATTTGATAAACTTTTTCATAACAAACATGATGGTGTTTTTGTTAAAACCAATCCAAAATAAATTCAAGTTATTTAAAAGAAATATCAGGCATTACTTTGCCCTTGCTGCTTGCTTGATATAAGTCGATTGAAAAAAATGAGAGCAAAGTTAAAAGACCGTAGGAGGGAGTTTGTTTAGAAGCGCATAATACCAGACTTGGTTAAAAATATAAGATATATCAAAGGCAAATGGTTGGAGATTCACCAGACAGTCCAAGGTTCTTCTTTTAGGTATAAGAAACATAAAAGAAATTTTGCTAGGTATCATTTTTAGTTGTAGCCAGTTCTGAGTTTAGAGGTACACCAGCACTAATTTGATAAAAAATAGAAAATGAACACCTTTGTAAAATCCATGCAAAACCGTTACTTACCCCACTGCTTCCGCAACAGGCCGTGTTGAGTCTTGTCCCCTGAAAACGTGGCAGGCAAACCTTTGCAACGTCGGGTGTTTGGTAATGAAACCTAAATACCTATGATCCCGAGGGTGAAAAGCACAGAAACTCACGTTCTTCAGAGAATAGAAGTAGTCTATACATGGCTCACTTTGCTGTAACAAATAAAGAAGATGAAGATTGGGATCTCGGAAACCATAGGAGATAGAGAAACGGTTAAATGGGGAAAGTTTTAGGCAATTTTATGAGTAACATCATGCCGCTTACATAGTGAGTCTGGCTGTTCAGGTTTTGAGATATTTTCAAAAAACTGAAATGTTGCATTTTGAAAATAGGCTGTAACTTTTTATTTATCAAAATTTTGAAATCTGTGAAAACATTTTCAAAGCAACTTTTTATGTAGAATACACCTGTGTGGTCAATTTTTTTCGCCGCGTTTCAGTTTTCTGGAGCCATCATCAGCTTTCTTTTTTCTTATGGCGGCCATATTGGATTTTACATCATCGTTTAAAGCAAAAAATTACAAATTCAGTGATGTATCACACTTTGCTAAAAAAATATAATTTAAGCGATGAAAAGAGAAAGAAAGAAATCTTGATAAAACAGGCAACGTTGCATAAAAAAACACTCGAAAAAACAACACGGAATAGAACTTAAACGCATAGAGGTTAAAATTAAATCGAATAAAACATATTGGTAAACCTATTTTGTTTTCGTACCATAGATCTCCATCAGCAATTATCGAAACCATAAAATACAATAAACCCTTGAAAGTCAACAGCTAAATCCTAATTAATATTTTGAAAGACAAATGCCATCACAGATACATCAAATTTTTAACAAAATAGAAATTAATAAGCGACAATTCGGTTCTTTTTAACGCAACCATTCGTTTTTAAAAATTATTAAGTGATACATATTATCCTAAAATATCTAGTGGCCTAGGTATAACAATTGCCAGTTTCCACGAAACATAACAATATTCTGGCTTCATGTCAAACTAAGTTTTTAAAGTGTACCTGTCGCGATGGCTGCACATTATTCTAATGAAGAAAAACTTGATATGCTTCAATGTTATTTTGCGAGCCAGAGAAACGCAAACAATGCTTTGGATAGATATTTTGAAGATTATCCCGAGGCACCAACCTAATTTGCAATATTTCCCAAAGCTTGTAAGAAATTTATTAAATTTTGGAAGTTTCGAAAAACCCGACCAAAGAATTATGCAAAGGAAAATGAGACGTGATAATAATATTCGCCAATATTTTAATGAGAACCCAACAAATTCAACAAGGACAGCCGACAGAGAAATACATATTCCAAAATCTACAGTTCATGGGTTTTAAAAAAGAACAAATATCACCCATACAAACCCACAACAGTTCAAGGCTTACAAGAAGGTGATTATCCTAGGAGGTGACATTTTTCGAACTGGTACGTAAACAAATGCCGTAGAAAATCCCAATTTTTATACCAATGTTATATCTGGACCGACGAGACAAGATTTATGCTGTGTGGCGTATTTAATCGGCATAATAACCATCATTGGACAGACAGAAAATCAGGTTGCGAAACCAGCAGGCTTCAAATAAGATTCAGTTTAATGTATGGTGTAGCATTTTGGTAGAAAATATTTTCTTGAAATCTTTCTCAACGTCTTACATAAATCAAGATAGTGATTTTTAAAATCCTACTAATACCTACTTGATAACCAGATAGTTATTGATTAACAATTAATTAATTAGTGGTAATTGATAATACTTATTGTCAAAAGGTATACCTACTTAAGTAAATTCGTCTTTTAGGGAAATCGACTTATCGGCCCATTCATATTTGATGAGACCCTCACTGGTGCCAAGGTACCTTCCAGATGCTTGCAGAGACCAAACAGTTCCGGCTATTAGGGCGGTTATTCCAGCAGAACAGTTAGACGGGGTTTGGTTTCAGCAAGATGGCTGTCGACTACAATTCCAGGGAAGTTGCAATTATTTTTAAATACTGTCGTTTGGCTTGAAAAGAATTATTTCTAATACTGGCCCTGTACATTGGCCTGCCCGGTCTCAGACATTACCCCTTTAGATTTTTATCTATGGGGGTATGCTAAAAACGAGGGATTACCGAATTTGATCCTCGAAAGTAGAGAAGTACTTAGACAGAACAGGGGTTTATCGAAACTTCCAAAATTTAATAAATTTCTTACAAGCTTTGGGAAATATTGCAAATTAGGTTGGGTGCCTTTCAGGATAATCTTCAAAATATACATCAAGCATTGTTTGCGTTTCTCTGGCTCACTGAAATAACATTAGAAATATCAAGTTTTCTTCATTAGAATAGCAATGTGCAACCATCATGACAGGTACCCAGCTTAGTTTGACATGAAGCCAGAATATTGTTATGTTTCATTGAAACTCAATTGTTATACCTAGGCCACTAGATGCTTTTAGGATATGTATCACTTAATAATTAAAAAAACGAATGGTTTGCGTTAAAAAAGAACCGAATTGTCGCTTATTAATTTCTATTTTGTTAAAAATTTTATGTATCTGTGATGGCATTTGTCTTTTAAAATATTGTTAAGGTTGGCTGGTGACTTTCAAGGGTTTATTGTATTTTATGGTTCGATAATTGCTGATGGAGATCTATGGTACGAAAACAAAATAGGTTTACCAATATGTTTATTCGATTTAATTTTAACCTCTATGCGTTTAAGTTCTATTCCGTGTTGTTTTTCGAGTGTTTTTATGCAACGTTGCCTGTTTATCAAGATTTCTTTCTTTCTCTTTTCATCGCTTAAATTATATTTTTAGCAAAGTGTGATACATCACTGAATTTGTAATTTTTGCTTTAAACGATGATGTAAAAATCAATATGGCCGCCATAAGAAAAAGAAAGCTGATGATGGCTCCAGAAAACTGAAACGCGGCGAAAAAAATTGACCACACAGGTGTATTCTACATAAAGTTGCTTTGAAAATGTTTTCTACAGATTTCAAAAATTTTGATAAATAAAAAGTTACAGCCTATTTTCAAAAATGCAACATTTCAGTTTTTGAAAATATCTCAAAAACCTGAACAGCCAGACTCACTATGTAAGCGGCATGATGTTACTCATAAAATTGCCTAAAACTTTCCCCATTTAACCGTTTCTCTATCTCCTATGGTTTCGAGATCCCAATACATCCATCACCAATTTGGGACACACTGTCCAAAACGTCGTCGTATTGCTAAATTTGGTAATTGATTACCAAATCCCGGGCGCATCGCCGATTTTAATGAAATTTGGTATACGGGGTTTTTGGGGCGCTGGTCACGAATCCAAATGCCAATCTGCTCTGATTTTTTCTCGGACACGCTTCGTTCTCGAGATATTCAATCATCAGACTCTGATAACCAGAACTAAGCTAAATTTACTATCTTCCTCTCCTTTTTACAAATAATTTTTGATTTTAACCTAAACTGGTAATCAATATTTGATTTCTACCTCTTAAAACATTATTTTTCTATTTATTTTTCCTCATTTTTTCTCTTTCATAAAAGTACAATCAAAAATGTTTAATGAGTAAAAATAATTATTTGAGACCTTTTTTTATTCACTTATCATTATTAATTTAGGTTTAGAATACGGTCAATATAAACGTTTCATAGTTCTAAAGAAACGTTCTTAATAATTTAAAATAAACTACTTTGTAAACGTTTTTTGTCTTGAACGTCTATTATTGATTAGCAAATTTAAAATAATAAAAGTTGGGTATATTTTACAACAAACAAAATATGATAAATAAAAACTGTTCAAATGTTTAAAAGATGCGAAGAGTTCCAACAGCACTTTCATTTTAGGCTAAGGGCATATCAAACCATCATATCATATTGTTACGGACATTAAAAATAAGTGTTGGTTATAGAATTGTATAAAGTTAGGACCTTTTAATTTAGTCTGATAATTTATTTGAATAATTCCTTAGATTTTCCAAGTTCTTTCATCAGTTTCGAAGGTTTCCGAAAACGTCCGAATTATCCATTGAGAATCTTTATGCCATCCTGTACTATGGAATTTCACGATATTTCTCGAGATTCTAGATCATTCTTTACTCTTCACCATACTATAAAAGCGCGACGGGAAACCTCCGATCAGTTAGTATAGATTCGACTTTTGTGGATTAAAAATAAGTGTTAGTTATAGAATTGTATAAAGTTAGGACCTTTTAATTTAGTCTGATAATTTATTTGAATAATTCCTTAGATTTTTCCAAGTTCTTTCATCAGTTTCGAAGGTTTCCGAAAACGTCCGAATTATCCATTGAGAATCTTTATGCCATCCTGTACTATGGAATTTTCACGATATTTCTCGAAGATTCTAGATCATTCTTTACTCTTCCACCATACTATAAAAGCGCGACGGGAAACCTCCGATCAGTTAGTATAGATTCGACTTTTGTGGTGTAAACTTCGAGACATTGACAAGTAAAGATTTTGTCGTTGTAACCATAGTTACGTTGGATTGTTAATAAAGGTATAAAAACGAAAGCACGTGTTTTTATACGAGGTGTTTTGGAACAATATCATCACCTTAAAATTACTCGGTACATATTTACTTACATTTCGTTTTCTCCTATCAACCATTCTTAGTCCTTGATCAGATACTTCTAATGTACAGGGTTGTATGTCCGGTTCTGCTCCACTATTTCCAATCACCCATCTAACTGCCTGACATACTACTGAAGTCAAACACTATTTGCCGGCAATGTACACTTTTTCATATTGGCATTGATGGTAAAGCATTGGCAATTGGTTGGCAATATTATGCCAACATCTAATACGCATTAAGAAGTCAACCCTAAATAAACACTCAATTGCCAATAAATTTTACATGCAGGCAGAATTGCCGGCAAGCATACAAAAATGGCGGCATACCAATCCTGATTAAATAAAGCACGCCTTTTTGTTGCAGGCAAATAATATATTGGATTTTGAAGGCAAACCTTCAACGCATATTCATACTTTTCAAACCATATTATTAACATTGGTATTTAACTTACATTCAAGCAATTTTTGATCTGTTTTATTTATAATGGCGGCTAAACAACATTATTTTATGTTTTTTACATAATTTAAAGGAAATGGCCTTTTCCTAACATTTTATTGATACAAATCATGCAAATAAAAATTAAGTCAAACAAAATGTTTATTATGTATTTTAGAGAGAATAAAAATAAAATGATGGTAAAATTAGCTAGGTTAATTTCGACGATTTCGACCGAAGGTGATAAATTCAAATTTCCGCTTAGCCGAAATACAAGATTTGACAATTTGACAGATGAGGCAACCTTGGTTTTGTTTGGCCGCTTTGTGCAATTGTTTTCTACGTGGTTTTCTAGCTTTTTAGTTTCTTTTTTAAAGAAAAGAGTTTTTAGTAGACATAATTAAGTGTATTCATTTACCTAATTAGTGTGTGTTGTGCAATTAGTTGGTGATGGCTAGTCAAGAAGGCGGGTTATTCAAGTAGACTGTTAGGAGCTGTAAACATTTCGTTTAAAACCTTTTAAATTTGTAGTTACCTAAAAAAACTATATGAAATCAGGGAGTTGCCTTATTAAAAGTTTTAAAGACGTGTTAATAAAAAAAATATATATATATTTAATAGTTTTTTTTGACATTTAACTCCTTTAAAATATTTCTCCCTATGTTTTGGATCTGAAAATTGAGTGTAAGTGTCCCTTAAATACTTACTATTTTAAAGTGTTTTCTTTTGATTTACTATCATTTTTTTTAATTTTATTACATACTTTTTATTTTTTTTTTTGGTTTATTGTTACGGTATAAAAATTTATATTATGTAATTTTTTTATTGATAAAGTTTTCCTGCCTTTTTTTCTCATTTTTCGATTACAAAATTCTAAATATGTTATTTAACTTTTGGGACATTCAACTTATAAAACTTGCAATACTTATTTAATGATAAATGCCATTATCCTAAACGCATTTCTTTGCCAATAACTTATAAATGATGGATGCCATCATCGTAAACGCATTTTCATCATAGATTATTAATGACGGATCGCCGTCACATTATCTGCAGACGTGGCCTAATAACGGCCAATTGCCCACTTTTCGCGTCTTTTGATACCTTTTTGCCAATGCCTTGCCATTAAAGAGTGTTGGCAATGAAAGTGTCTACACAATAATTGATTTTCCACCCTCTTAAAGCCCTACGTTTTTCTACGTTTTACATGATTTTTGCATTAAATTGCGTAGCTTTCTTTGATAATGCGGCTAGCCATACATACACATAGGGCTTACATGGCACACTGGGACTGAAATGATTCAAAGGTATAGCTGGTGCCCAGTTAGTGCAGAAATAATGTAAAATACGTAAAAAAACGAGGTTTGAAAGATTGAAATCAAATATTGTGTGCCACACGATCTTTAAGTCAAACATTGTGCTGAGGGAGTAGGTAAAATAGGAGTTAGTTTAAATTTCAAGTCTGATGATGAGTATCTCAAGAACGGAACGTTTCCGCCGGAAAGGGATTCGTGATCAGCGCCCCAAAAAACCCCGTATACCAAATTTCGTTTTCGGTTTAAATAATAAGACTTTTTACCTAGACTTTTGATAGTTGAGTATTTTTAATATTGCCGAATTGGTGAAGGCGCTTTTCCTTCCTGCACTACACCTGTTTTCTAGGACCATGAGCCGTCATTGGTAAATATAGTATTTTTTTAGGGTGAGGACTTTTTTATTTTTGCTCGTCAGATTGCTTCCTTCCATTGCATTATTCCCACCAGGGAATGAAATTATTTACGCCAGTGTCTTCACCCCCACTAAGACAAATGCCGCAACAAATCAAAAGTATTTCGTTGAAGAATTTGTTAATTTTGTTGTCTCTGCAGCATATCAACAATTAAATTTGTGCCAGTAAGGTGTAAATAGGAACCTAAAAGAGACAAAAAATAAGAATTAATAAATATATGAAGAAAATATATAAAAAAAGTATTTCGCAGTCGGTAGGATTCGCTGAACCCTACAGCTCCCAGAGGGAATCTGATTTCTGGTCAGACGCCTTAACCGCTCGGCCACGACTGCTTATGTAAAAAAATATGAATGAGGGAACATTTTTACCTACTGTATGTTCCACTTTTCTCAAAATGCAACATTACCTACTATTTCTTTACCCTGTATTAATTGTTAGTTATTATTAATACGATTAGGGTGTTCGAAAAGTTTTGAGATATACCGTACATTTATTTGATTTTTTTAAAATAATTTTCACCACATTGAATACACTTATCCATTCTAACAAACCAGTCACTGAAAATAGCTTTCCACTTTTCATTTGAAATTTCAGCGCATATTTTATCCCAGGCCTCCAGTAGCGCGTCTTCAGTTTTAAACTTTTGTCCTTTTAGTTGGCTCTTGACAAAAGGAAACAACCCAAAGTCACACGGCGCCAAGTCGGGGCTATAAGGCAGATGTTCCAAAAGTCTGAAGCCTGCATCTGTCAAAAATTGACTGGTAAGTTCAGCTCGATGAGGTGGGGCATTGTCATGATGAAGGTACCAGCTAGCGAGTTGCGAGTTTGGGCGAATCACTATTAACTTTTCTATAAGTTTTGAAAGGCATACTGTAGTGTACCAGAGAGTATTTACGGTCTTCTGTTCCCGGAGCACAACATGTTCAATTATTTCTCTTGAACCAAAGAAAACAACTATGATTATTTTTTTACAGATCTTGATTTGCGAACTTCGGTCGGAGTTTCTTCACCTTCGAAAACCCATATTTTATTCTGTTGTTTAGTTGGGACGTCGTAATAATAAAAATAAGTTGCATCTCCCGTGACGATTGACACTATGTCTTTAGATTTACCCTTCTGGAATTTGGACATCATTTTTTTACACCAATTCACTCTTTGTGTCTGCTGCTCGGGAGTTAACTTGTGTGGAACCCAAAGAGTACAAATTTTTCTAAAACCCAAGTGCTCATGTATGATCGTGTGTAATGTTGCTAAACTAATGTTCAATGTCTCTTCTAACTGTCGATAGGTAATTCGTCGGTTTGTTTCTATAGCTTTTTGGACGGCAGATATGTTTTCTGGGGTAACTACTTCACACGGTCGACCCGAGCGTGAGGCGTCTTCAAGCGAAAACGAGTCCCGCTGAAATTGTTTGTACCATCTGTATATGGTCGCACGAGATGGACAGTCATCACCAAGTATAGGCTTCATTTCTTCTAAACACTGTTCTTGAAATAACCCACATGAAAAGTTATATTTCAAAATTGCACGGCACTCGATAGTCGTCCACGATGCCATTGCGCTAAAATCGCTGGACACGAACTGGCGCAAAACTGATAGTTTACTAATAACTATGTAGGACTACGACTTGCATGACATGTACAAACACAAAACATCAATGTTACTTTTCTGCACCATTTAGTTACAAAGTATCTCAAAACTTGAACACCCTACGTACACATACTGCCTTATGGCACACTGGGATTGAAATGATTCAAAGTATAGCAATGCAGTTTAATGCAAAAATAATGTAAAATATGTAAAAAACGGGGTTTAAATGGTGAAAATTAAATATTGTGTGCCACTTTAACTAGAAATCAAGAATTGTGTGCAAAAAGAAGGGGGAATATTGAAAAATAGGCTTAGTTTAAATTTCAAGTCTGATGATGAGTATCTCAAGAACGAAACGTTTCCCAAAAACCCCCGTATACCAAATTTCGTCAAAATCGGAGTTGCCGCAGGTTTCTAGAAAATTACCATAATTAACATTGGAGGTTACCTCTTTTTAGTATTGCATCACACCAAATTTTTATTTTTAACTAAAAAATAATTAAAATAAGAATTTTGATAAAAATCAAATATTCAAAAAAATCAAGGTAGCTGGGTAAACAGAACAACTTTTTAGATTGTAAAATTAAAAATATTAAAACAACAATTGACAATAGTGCTAGCTTGGCTTTTTGCACACTATTTGGATATATAATTTGGTAATTTCCTGGGAAACCCTGCAGCAACTCAGATTTTAACGAAATTTGGTATACGGAGGTTTTTGGGGCGCTGATCACGAATCTTTTTGGCTGAAGCGTTTCGTTCTCGAGATATTCATCATCAAATTTCAAATTTAAAAGCTTATTTTCACTATATTTCCTTCTTTTCCACACAATTCTTGATTTAAAGCTAAAGTGTCACACAATATTTGATTTTCACCTTTTAAAAACCCCGTTTTTCTACGTTTTTGCATTATTTTTGCATTAAATTGCGTGGCTTTTCTTTGATATGCGGCAACCATACATTACATAGGGTTTCATGGCACACTGGGATTGAAATGATTCAAAGAGCTATGCAATTTAATGCAAAAATAATGTAAAAATACATAGTAAAAACGGGGTTTTAAAAGTGAAAATCAAGTATTGTGTGCCACTTAGCTTTAAATCAAGAATTGTGTGCAAAAAGAAGGGGAATATTATAAAAATAGGATTAGTTTAAAATTCAAGTCTGATGATGAATATCTAAAGAACGAAACGTTTCCGCCAAAAATATCTTTCAACTTTAATTTTTTTGCTCCACCCTAATATGTAAATTTGAAAGATTGCCCACATATTCCCGGACACCCTCAGTATACTGGATAGTGACGGACACTGCAAAGCTACGCTTTTGAACAAACTAAAATAGTTTTTTAAATATACTAATAATTATTACTTACCTGTCTGATTCAGGTGAATCATCCCATAAGTATCCACATTTAAGGACCAAAATTGAGCTGGGTCCACTGCTGCTGGTTCCAACACCACCTCCCATTTCGTCCGCAAGTGACATTTCACGTGACAATTGATGTTGTGCGTTGTACATTGTTACCACGGCAGCTAAAACAATATTTTTGAACCATTTGGACACCCTCTTGAAATAAGAGAAATGTGTACCGGGTGATCAGTCATACATTTTCACCATTCTTTTTTTTTATCTTTGGACAATCCACGAAGGCTGGAAGCCTAAATACTAACGTACCGTGGGTGTCTTAAGCAGGATAAGAGGAAGTTTGTTAACACGGGACTTAAAAACTTGAAGATTTGGGGAAGAAAGACCTCCGTTGGCAGTAGGTTCCACAGTCTAGAAACTCTAGGGATAAAAGAACGAACAAAATGGGAAGTTCGGGGCCTGTCCAATTGAACCGTATAGGGATGCATACGCACGGCACCACGAGTTTCTCTGTTGGGAGCTGCAAGAGGAGGGACTATACTGGATAATTCGTCGGAGCAGAAGCCGTAAAAGTATCTATAGAGGAGCGATAGATCTCCCACAGCTCGACGATGGGCAAGAGAAGGAAGTCTTTGAGTAAGTAAAGGATCATTAATAAGACGAACAGCCCTTCTTTGAATGGCATCAAGAATGCTGAGGGTTGTAGGGGATGCCATTCCCCAGACATGAGAACAATATTCCAGAGAGGGTCGAATTTGGGACACATACAAAGTGTATAAATTGGAAGGAAAAAAATACTTTTTGGCTCGGAAAAAAAATTCAAGCTTTTTGAAGCCGCGGTGGCTATAGATACAATGTGTTTATGCCAGTTAAGGTTATTCTTAAATGTGACGCCCACAAGGTTAAATGTGTCCCTCGCTCTGCAAAACCTGGCCACTCATAAGCAAAGGATGAGTGTTTGATGATTTGATGATTTCTTTCGCGACAAGGAACATGATTGTGTTTTGGATGCATTAGATTGAACGAGATTTTTGGCGCCCCAATCCAAGATCAAATTAAAATCCTGTGAAAGAGATATCTGCATCGCCCTGCGTTTGCTTTCCAAGTCGGGTTGAGAGATTGGTTTGGGAACCTGAAAAGTGGAGTAAAGGGTACTATCGTCAGCATAACTATGAATGGGATTGGTTGTGGAAGAAAGAAGGTCGTTGATGTGAAGAAGAAACAAAGTTGGTGCTAGTACTGAACCCTGAGGCACTCCAGCATTAATTTCGTGAAAGCTTGAAGAGTGGCCATCAACAATGACTGATATACGTCGATTAGAAAGATAACTGGAGAGCCAAGAGCAGAGTTTAGTTGGAAGACCGTAGGAGGGAAGTTTATTAAGAAGTGCGTCATGCCAGACTTGGTCAGAAAGCTTTAGATATATCAAGAGCAACGATCTGGTACTCACCTAGAAACTCAAGAGACTTTTTCCAGTTGTGTGAAACGAAGGAAAGAAGATCTGCTGTAGATCTCTTGTGACGAAATCCGTATTGCCTCTCATGTAAAATTTTATGTTTTTCTAAATACCTAAGAATTTGCGAGTTAATGGATTTCTCCATTACTTTACAAAGCATTGAGAGGAAGTGAAATGGGTCTATAGTTGGATGGAAAAGATTTAGATCCTTTTTTGGGAATAGGCTGGACACGTGCAGCTCTCCAGCTGTCTGGAAAAATACCCGTGTCATAAGATATTCGAAACAGCCTGGTTAAAATAGGTGCAAGTTCAGGAGCACATTTTTAAAACGATTGCTGGTATTCCATCTAGTCCCGACGATTTCTTGGTGTTAAGAGAAGAAAGGATACGCTTTCGTACAAAATAAATGAAAATATCAACTTGTTTGGTTAATTCTGTACTTTCTGGTTTTTATTGTCTCTTAACATATACAGAGTACGACAAGAAGTTTATTTTTTCAATGCAACCTCCTGTATATTATATAACCATTACAAAGATCGTTTAAAAAGCTTTAAAAAATACTTTATTTGATATATTTATCTGTGGCATATATCCAAAATTATTAAAGAATGGTAGTGTTATAGCACTTTTTAAATTATCTTTTAATTCAATATACAGGGTGTTTAATTAAAAAAACAACATACTCTTTGTTGTATCCTTTATATCTTAGAACATAAAAGCATTATGATGAAAGATAGGAATACTACACAATCAACCTATTAAAATAATGTTTTTATTTGTGTTATTCGTTAAAAAATAAATAAATAAATAAAGGAGATGTATATCTATTACATTTTTAATTGAAATTTAGAATTATTTTTCGGTTAGGATGGTAATATTTTCGAAACTAAATGAGCTATATTAAATATAGTATTGATTTAAAGCTTTTTAAAAGATCTTATTAATGGTAACAAAATACATAGACGATAGATTTTTTAAAAAATCATACTTTTGTCATACCCTGTATATCATAGGATATAGCAAAAAATAAAAAGTTAAGGGAGGTGTCAACATAACTTGACACCTGGTACAAGGTGTCCAATTTCATTGCAATTATGGAGTATCTCAGTTGTTATTAAAGATAGAACTCTGCGGTTTTTGAGAACCTGATCTATTTTTTTGGGCTGGTTAAATTGAAAAGCGCTCGGTATCTCAACAAATCAAGTTAGCCCTGATTTAGGGTAAGGCGGGGCTATTTGAGCATAGAGGTAAGTTGGGCAATCAAAATATCTCAAAACTATTGACCGCACGCGAAAGCATCAAATAGTATAAAGAAGGGGTTGCGCAAAGGGAACTCATTGTGCGACCACTAGTGGTGACGCGGCGATCGAGAAAAGTATCCGTGCGCATTGTTTATTTTGTGATTAAAAAGTAAAATAATTGCAAGACGGAAAATTTTATCTGTGATAGTTAAATGTATTCCGTTCTCAATCAGGTAAGTGTTAATCTTAAGTAAATTTATTGCAGTTTAATTATGTATATAGATGTTGGATATAATTTTAACCGGTTTTCTAATAAATTTACTTTTCCTTTAAAATTTCAGGTTGGGGTTAGTTGAGCTACAGTTGCCCAACTAACCCCACGGTTTTAAGTATGAAATGTTTTTTTAATTTTTTAGGATACGGACTTATAACAGTAAGGCTACTAGAGTCTCCTCAGGATTGAAAAGAAGCTGCAACCCGAACTTTGTACAAGCAACAAAGGAAACGACCTGACCTATCTAACTTATAAATTTTCTCTGGAAATAGTTTGACCATACCCAAGAAAAGGAGAAATCAAACAGAAGATAAAGAAAAGCTGCAATTTTAACAGATACAGAAGGCATTACAAGAGAAGCAAAATAAAACTGCCTAAAAAGTTTAAAAAACGAAGATGAATTGATAGGTATTAAATTCAATAGTTCAAGCTACGCACGTTGCTGTTTTTTTAATGAGATTTATCGTTTTGTCACTATAAGATTATAAATATAAAAAGCAAATTGTTAAAATGTATTTTTATTGTAAACGTAACTAACATTTAAGCCATGATTTGACTATACTTTTTAAGTGCTTCACTAGCCCCATACCCTTGGTCAACTTACCTCACCTATGGGGTACGTTGGGTATACTTGACTATCTACATTAAAATAGA
Organism: Listronotus bonariensis; assembly: GCA_014170235.1. Classification (NCBI taxonomy): domain Eukaryota; kingdom Metazoa; phylum Arthropoda; class Insecta; order Coleoptera; family Curculionidae; genus Listronotus; species Listronotus bonariensis. The sequence continues at coordinate 35,015 of JACEGR010003104.1, read as the reverse complement.
TGTAGCTCCTAAATTTGACTTATTAGAAAGAAATTACTATGAACACTTTTAATAAGGGATAAATTGCTAATCCATCAGTATGCATTATAATCCATTAAGACTTATTTTTGAGGAGCTGAAACCGATCAAGTGAAAAATTGCTCAACTAGCCCCGCCCTGCCCTACTTTTACCATTGAATTTGTTTTAAAAATTTGAGAAGGCGCAATCAGATTCGTTCTATCTCATTAGCTCTCTAGCTATATCCTACAAGGTCAACAAAAAGGCCCCACATTGTACAATATGGAAGATATACTTACACTTTTTATTTTTTGGTATTTCTGGTAGTTTTCTTCTTCTCCGTTCTCCACCCCATGGGGAGGTAACTACCCGCGAAAAACATTCTACCTGTTTAGTTTGGTCCTCTTTTACTAAAAACATACAAATAGGTTAAAGTCTTTTATTCCTTCTAGATACTTCATTAAAAATAGTGTTATTTGGTTGGTTCTAAGAAAAAAACGTAAATATTGGAACCTTTCCTCCCAAGCAGCAAGCTGACGTCATTATGACGTCATTTTTGTCATAGGGCGTCATCAGACCAAAATTATGATGTCACTTTAACGTCATTTTAATGACGTGTTTTTGACAGTTGTTTAAGTGACGTCTTTTCGACGTCATTTTTTCGTCATACTAGCTCATAAAAACCTAATGACGTCATGTTTAGAAAACCCGCCAGAAAAATTTTGTGACATTATATGATTCGTGTCAAAATCCAACCGAAATATCATATGACAGAAAAATAAGAATAATAATTTTACAAAATTGAAATAGGGAAAAACTCTACCGATAGATGGCGCAATAGACAATAAACTACTACGTTTATTCAAGATCTTCTTTTATTGCCTACACCGTACTGATGAAACTAAAATAGTTCGAGACCGGTCTGCGGTTGGTGATCTCCATTAGCTTTGAAAGAAATATCTTCGGCTAGTGTAAAAATCTGCATCTCTAGGTTGGACAGCGTCCCGAGAGATGCGAGCTTGCAACTTACAGTGCAAAGGAAATTGCAAGCAGTAAGGAGTTTTCCTATTTCAATTTTCAAATAAAATATCGCATCATTTTAGCTTAAAAGAAAGTAAATATGCGTCAATTTTTCGTCATCTTAAAGAGCGTGATTATGACGTCATTAACGGGTCGTCTTTTGTCTATGATTTAAGGAGGTCAATTTAACGTCATTTGTCGTCATCTTATGACGTCTTTGCTGACCAAATGTGACCAAAAATGACTAAAAAGGGACGTCAATAAGACGTCAGCTTGCTGCTTGGGCTCTTATTCAAGCTTTTAGCTTAATATGGTTCGTTGCTAAAGATGGGTCCACATTTAATTCATTCTGAAAGCGATGCCGCCAAGTTCACAAAAAATAATAATGATAAATAAACCCTTTTGTAAACAATGATTTATTGCAGCAAAAAATATTCAACCCGACGAGTTTCTAGTACCACGCCACATGCCACCGGTTTTATAGTAGGACAGAGGCGAAATAAGAGGATGTTTTTAAAGTACGTGATACGTGTTTTAGTAATGTTTTTTTTTTATTTATCTAACAATATGTAATCAGTCTTTGTCCGAGGCTATGTGCATTCGAAAAGGTTTGTTTACTTTATCATTTTTGCGTACTTTGCGGTATTGCTTTCAGAATAAATTAAATGTGGACCCATCTATACTTACCCAATGAGGAACCGTCTTGTGTACTGGAACGACATTCCCTTACAATATCACAGTCATTGAGCTCATTTTCGGGAGAAGGGAAGTACTTGGAGAATCGTCATCAACATGAACAAGTCTATATACACGGGATACAGTGTCAGTCAAAAAGTTATTCATCATAACAAATAAATTTTATTTTATTGGTTTCTCAAAAAAAAATATATAGCTAAGGAATAAACAAACTGGATGAAACAATATAAGAAATTATTTAAAAAACTTTTTGATGTTTCAATAGTATGTCAAAGACTTCTGCTCTAAAGAAATTAGCTAGTATACTACGTTTTCTTAAAGCTAATTTAACGCTACATTTTTATAGTTTATTGTTTTCTTGGAATATAAATTTAAAAAAATATTATTTGGTTTTCTCCAGAATAAAGATATTAGGTAAAAATTAAAAAAAAAACTTTCGATATTTACGAAGAGCTCTCTTTTATTATTTCCTATTTAACATAATTTTTTTTTTCACGACCGTTAAGAAAAATGCTGTTTTTAATCGTTAACATGAAGTTAAAGTACTTGATTCTAGTGCACTACATAAAGTGTTATAAAAAGTTACTTTTTTAACACTTCGAAGCATTTTTACACCTTGAATTAGTGTTTTGTTTCAATGCCTACTACAATGAACATAAATATCAATTTATGCAATGTAACAATAAACGCGACATCAACTGAACCAAACGGTCAAGTTACCTTTGATTTCGCCATTAGTTCTTTTAGTTCATGTGTCACTAGTTTTTAATTTTGACAGTTTGCAGAATAAATTTAATAGAAATTATTAAAAATTAATAGTAATAATGAATTTGACTGACTAAAAAATTGAAAAGGAATTTATACTGTTTTAGTATTGTTTCTACAAAAAGTAAGTACATAAAATTTTCTAAAATTAAATCATAACGACATAGTTATGAAGAGAATAATTGTCTCTTAAAAATAAGGAGGCCATGGATTTTTGTTGCAATATAATGGCTGTGCTGCAAAAATTAAAATTAATAAGTTTAGATAAGTAAAACATGTATTAAATGGTATTTTGGGAAATTTTTATACGGTCGTGGAAAAAATATAGACTGTAACTCATGGGATTGCCGCACTCGCTTAACGTCTTGTGCTGTCAAACTTCCCATTCGTAAAAAAGTATCACTTTATGCACTTGTTACATAAATTACTATTATTTGGGTTATATAAAAACTTAAAAATCTTTATAGAAAATGTTGCATCCCTAGACATAGGTTCAAGGACTTCTGGTCGAAATTATATTATAATAACCTAATCATAAAATATTATGAAGAGCAGAATAGCTTTTCATAATACAGGGCCCACCATATTCAACACGGTCTGTAGCTGGATAACCATGGAGTTTTAAAAGTAAATGAACATATACAGGTCGGATAAGACCACAGTAATAAAATTATTTTAGTCTATACAGGGTGTCTCAAAAAGTGTGACGTATCAGAGTTATATTTTTTAAATGGAACACCCTATATTTTATGACGGTTTTAGATTCTACTTAAAAAATAACTTAAGTTTGTTTATAGTATTAAGTGTCTAATTTTATTCGTTTTTGTGATATTTGATTTTTTTTTCAAAATGCAGAGGTAAAATTAAATTGAATTTACTTTAAACACTTTCAACACTTTAAACTTTAAAATGTGTAACAAGATTAGAAAAAGTCTGCTATATCATATGTAGGTCAAATCAAGATCATATATTGTACAGGGTGATCAAAAAATAATTTCAATTTTTCAGAAAATCAAATATCCATATCTCTCTTATTTTAAATAGAACACCCAGTATTTTTTTACGTCACATGACGACAAATAAAATACTCTTTCAAATAATGTATAGGTTGCCTATACCTATCTTTTGTGCTTTTTAGTAAAATCTGTTTTTACAAATTTTTAGTCCAAATATTTATTTAAATTAAAGTTGGCTGTGACATAGCAGTCATTAATATTTTCTTAAGAAAATAACAACGACCATTTATTGATTACTAGTGTTTTAGTCAGTTTAAAAGAAATTTCAATGATTTTAAATAAAAACCCTTTTCTACAACAACAAGATGATATAATAGTGGTAGGATGTGAAAAAAATGGTTTACTTTAGTCTAGAGTTAATCCTGAAAAATATTCCAGGAGAAACCATCTGATAACCTTAATAGTTGCTTTAAAAAATTTGACCCAGTGATTATGGATAATGGAAGAAACGAGTTATAGGTCACAGAATGTCTTCATAACTGACCAGAGATGTTATTAGGATTGTTTAAAAACAGAAGTTTTATCATTACCACATTCAGCTGATATAAGTGTTATTGGAAGTAGCATTATAAGCAACTAATGAATTTTTTCTGTGAATTTAAAAAATAGTGGCAGATAATACAAAATCTTTTAATTTTGGGGTTTTTCCAACAAATTTACATTTTGCAATAACGGCTTAGTAAATAGGCATAGCTATATCACAGCCTACTCACATTTAAATAGACATTTGGAATTAAAATATGTTAAAACGGACTTTACTTAAAAAGTATAAAAAGATAGGTATAGGCAACCTATACACCATTTAAAAGAGCATTTGGTTTGTCATCATGTGGTGTAAAAAATACAGGGTGTTCCATTTAAAATAAGAGAGATATTGCAATTTGACATTCTAGAAAATTGAAATTAATTTTTGATTACCCTGTATAATCTATGATCTTGATATGACCTACTTATGATAAAGCAGACTTTTCCTAATCTTGTAACAAATATTAAAGTTTAAGGAGTTTATATTGTTAAAATAAAATTAATTTAATTGCACCCCTGCATTTTGGAAAAAAATCAAATATCACAAAAACGAATAAAATTAGACACTTAGTACTATAAGCAAACTTGAGTTATTTTTTAAGTAGAATCTAAAACCGTCATAAAATATAGGGTGTTCTATTTAAAAAATATAGCTTTGATTACGTCACACTTTTTTGAGACACCCTGTATAGACTAAAATAATTTTTACTATGGTCTTATCTGACCTGTATATGTTCCAGTATTTACTTTTTTAAAAACCCCATGGTTATCCAGCTACAGACCGTGTCGAATATGGTGGGCCACCCTGTATATAACAAGTTCAAGTTTTTTAAATATTTAATAAATTTCTTTATTCTAATGAAAAGCCAAATAATATATTGTTTAAATTAAAAACTTTTGATTTTAAATAACTTCTTTTTATTTTTTTATTTTTTTTTTTTAATAAAGGTAGATACTCCACTCCTAAGCAGTTTTTAGTCTTTTCAACTTATTAACAATTAAAATTAACTACTGTTTAAATCCGTGCAACAACTTTTATAAAAAATAACATTTTCTAAAAAATTGCAAACTAAAACGCTTCTCATTATTGTTGCACATTTATTTTACCACACTGTATAATGTATTTAATTTTAAGTGTTAATTTATATATTTTTCCTGTCCAAAATCTGCCCTAAGACTAGTTACATTTTTTGCTGATAAGTGTATAAAAGTATTCATATTAAAGAGTGTTATTCTTAAATAAAAAATAAATATTAAGTCTTTACCCACTTAGTTTTAAATTAAATTAAAAATAAACATTAAATAACTTAGGAAAATCCCATAAAAACCCATTACCTGTGACCTCTATCACAACCCTATGAAAAAGAAAACACAAAAATATGGAAATCAAACACGGAACATTACATTTTAGAACAATTTTTTTACTTACGAATAAAAATGGTGAACTAAGACTTCCAATACTTCTGTAATTTTTGTCGAATTTTTGGCCGAATTGTTCGAATTCAAAATCCGCCATGTTGATTCACCCCTGCGGGATTGATTTTCCTGATATAGGGTAAGGTAAGGGGATGAAGTGCAGTTACGTCAATAGTTTGGGGTTGGCGGTGTTTGTCTGAGTCTGTGCGATTTTTCCTGGCGGGAAATTGAAATTATATTTTGTCACAGGAAAAATGTTAAGTTTCATTAGAAGTGTTTTTTAATATGCTAATAGTTTACGTTAAAGTATTAAGAACCATAGAAAAGGAAATGTTTAGTGCTAAATAATATTAGATTATTTATTACTTTTTGTCGTTCAGTACAAAATACATGATTTTATAATATAAATTACACTGGTAAACAAAATTTTACTTTTTTTCGGTGACATGAATACAAAATAGTGAATCGTGTGTAAAATGTAACTAGAAAGAACAAACCATTGATCTCGATGGGTTGCCAATGTTATAACCTGCGTGAAACAAAAGTTACATTTCATGGGCGAAAAAACCGGTTTGTGCGCAAGCCAGTTTAGGGTTAACGCACCCGGCGCCAAACAAACTATCCGCATTATCGGAAAGAATTTGTTGACGGCGTCCTGGCTTTCTGTTCGAAGTACGGTAGCTTTAACCCGGGTGTACACGGTTATACAAATCTGAAACGCACTTGCATGAAAGCAAATGTCAAATGAAGCCTTTGATACACACGATTCAGACGTACCTGTCAGTTCTGCGTCAGTTTTGGCAGCTGGTGGCGTGATCAAGTTAAACATAAGCGTGATTCAGCGAAAATGTTTTTTTTTATTTTTGTCAATGTATTCATTACTTTTAACTATCTAAAAGCATGGATAACCTTGGTAAATATCTATAAAATTACGCAATAGATCATCCTGGCGCCAAAGAGCCATTTTGTTAACTCAAAACCAACAATATAACCCCGTAAACGACGTCCCTAAACTGAAAAGTTAACTGACGTGTCCTACACATGCACAAGTTTGCTCGACACGCGCCACCAAAAATTAAATTCGGACATCGAGTCGCATGCCAAGCCAGATATGTCAGACCGCGGACGGAGGGTACGGGGTGCCGGTGTTTGTATTTTGCCACGGCTTTTAAGTGCGCATGTTCGTTTACCCATTTATTTGTTTGCTGCGCGAGGTCGTAAAAATCCGAAAAATGCTTCTTGCCACTGCGGATCTAAATGTAGGTTATCTATGAAACAAACCTATTTAAGAGTTTTTCCATCACCCATAGTTTTCTTGCTTCAAAGTAATATTTTTGGTAACAAAATATAACAATAAATTCATTTTTAAGTTATTGATTTTTAACATGCTCTTAAATGTTTTTTAACACGCTTTTATTAACTTGGGTTGTAACTATCTATCCATCTATCTATCTATGTAACGGAATCTTTGAGCCTAATTTTTACCAACTTCCAGCTATTCAATTTCTTTGAAATTTTGCACACGTATCAAGGACCGATGACAATGCAATAATTTAAAAACAGTATCCCGTTAAGTTCCAGCATTTTCCAGGAAAACCGGAAAAGTGAAAAATGGTACGTTCTGGCGGATGCGCCAGATTAGACAATTGAATAATCGAACTTGACAACATTTGCCGACGGGTTGGGGACCAGGGGCTCAATTCTGCTAAATTGAACTCATTCGTTCGCTGAACGTATTCGTTCCGGGAGCGTATAACCTTCATCTGTTTTTTTTTTTAACGAACGAATAACCTTCACTTGTTTCTTAAAACAGGCGGTCATAAAACAGAAATCTGTATTACCATCTGACATCTGACAAAATTCACAGTCATAACATAACCTAAAATTCCTTTAATGTGAAATTAAAGTTGAAAAATCAGTTAACTAAGCTAGTAAAAACAAAGTATACACTTTAATTGAAATACAAGAAGCAAATAAATAATTAACATGGTCCTCCGCAGCCAGAATAATCATTCGTAAGCAAAATAGTTCCTAAATCACATAACCTATAACCAAAAAGGTTCGTGAAGCGATCTCCTGCAGCTCCGTCGGCGCAAAAGCGCAAAAGTGCGTGAAAGCGTTAGCCTGAAGCTCATTTGGAGTAAAATGAATATGTCAGTTGTCAAAATATAGATTGAAAAGAAAAACTATGAAAAATTACTTATTGCTTTGGAAAAGTAACTAACAAGTTATTGCATATAACTTTTATACCATCTTCCATTTATACTTTCTAAAAGAAGGCCTTTATTGAGTGTTAGGTACTTGTACCGAATGTTAGATTAGGACAAAGACTGGAAATGGAGATTAGCAAACTACATTAAAATATCACTTAAGGTAAGTAAACTAAAGTAAACCCATACTTAGAAAAAAACATTTATGGTAAATTTCTTTTTAGTTTAAAAGGTAATATTTTAAAAAATATTTGTCTTATTTATGCAAATTGGGTAATTGTTTCGAAAGTTGGAGCAACCCCCATTTTGACCAAATTTGATATACAGGGGCACAGAACTAAAAAAATGAAAAATGAATAATAGTTTAAAAAAACTAAAAAAACACGCTTTTATATGCAACCGAACTAAAAATTAGAAAATAATTTTTCATTAAAAAAATATTGTCACTTCATAGTAAAAAGCGTGGGGTGCTTAATATATTAAATGTTATACTTATTATATTTGCCAATATCTATGAGGGAAAAGTTATGAAAAAATAGTAAAATGCACCCCACGCTTTTTACTCTGAAGTGACAAACTTTTGTAATGAAAAATTATTTTCTAATTTTTAGTTCGGTTGCATATAAAAGCGTGTTTTTTAGTTTATTTAAACTATTATTTATTAAGGATAATTTACGACAATATTTTATTTCTGAGCCATCTCTTACTAATGTTCAGCAGTAATCAGCAAGCATATGTGGGCTGCATTTACTCTGGTAACGCTTTTCCATATCAGAAATGTCTTGATGAAAACGTTCCCCATGTTTATCACTTATTGCCAAAAACATATAAACATATGTTCTAAACATCTTAGAGTTAAAAATTATTTTTTTTTAAATATTTAACACACTGTCGCTTAAAAACTAAGACGTTTAGGACATATGTTTATATAAAGTTTTTTTCTTATTTTCTGTTGTAGAATCGCCCCGTTAAGTTAGTCGGTTGAGTTACTGGACACCCTGCATGTATGTAGGTAATTTGATTGAAATTAATGAAAACTTTAATGTCTATTGGTGCCTAAACGGTGAGGTTTATCGACTTTAATAAAGAGTACCTTATTTTTTAAGTTTTTGATTATCCATGAAATGGCGCCCCTAGCTTTGCGATATCTGTCAAAATAAAAGTTACGATGTAAATAAATTTTTAAGTTTTAGGTAAAGTGCTCTCTGGCGGTATTTAAAAAAGTACTTTTGTCTTAAAATTTTAGGATCTGCAAAGCTCGATTTGTGTGTCAAATACATGGTGGCCAAATATCAACTGGATTAGTTAAAAAATAAATGCAATATGGCGAAAAGACCAAAATAAAATTGAACTTTGACGGCTTGTCACTCGAAAACGAATGACATTTTGAAAAAATTTATATAAAGCTCTACCCTTATTTTGTCAAGTAGAATCACCCCCTTAAGTTTCGTGATCGATTTTTGAATCACCCTGTATAACAAAAACTATTAGCACTAATAGCTTACTGTCTATGCATTGTTTTTAAATTATTCTAAGCGAAACGTAAAATAAAATCACTTACCAAAAATATTGAAAATTGCTACTAACAATATAAAATGAAGCAAAATATCTGTGATAAATTAAAACATTTAAAGAATTTATGGTTTCGTCCGTTACTTTGTGACCGTACATTTTAAATTAATAAAATAAAACAAAAATATACTTTGTTCATAGTCACTTTAATTGAATGTTTAGCCGTGACAGCTGTTTCGTAGTACAACTACATTTTCAAACGTTTGAAAATGCCAATAAACTGTGGAAATTTGCCATTTTCATTTTGGTTGTATATGTTGCAAGGATTTCCAGTTGTTAATGTTTTTGGTTAGTTTAGAGACTTCACATATTATTGGTTCGGACTCGTTTTATTTTAGAGATTTTGATAGTGTTTAGTCGAATAGTTTTCAGTCATTCGTGTTTTTATATACATATGATACTGATGAGTGTCCGCTAATTAATGGTACACAGAAAAAGCACAGATTTCTTATGCGAAAATACCCATTTAGGATTTAAACAAACATACCTATATCCAAAAGTTAATGATAAGGAAGATACAGGGTGTTAAAGGGATATAAATATTTTTAATTCATGCATTTCGATAATTTTTAAACATTTTAATAAAACTCGGTATTCAGGAGTTTTTAGCTATCAGCTATTTATATCTGAGCAGTTGTAATTATAGCTAATACGATGTTATTGAAGGTACATACTTTCGGGTGCACTGAACAACTAAAACGTGAATACCTTAAAAACGGTTGTCAAGACCGATTCTTACTAAGTATACCTTTTTGTGCAGAAAGCATAGAGAAGCTTACTAGTTTACATACATACAGAGTAGTAACAAAATAAATAATAGTTTAAAAAACTAAAAAACACGCTTTTATATGCAACCGAACTAAAAATTAGAAAATAATTTTCCATTACAAAGAATTTGTCACTTCAGAGTAAAAAGCGTAGGGTGCTTAATATATTAAATGTTATAATTATTATTCTATTTGCAAATATCTATGAGGGAAAAGTTATGAAAAAATAGTAAAATGCACCCTACGCTTTTTACTCTGAAGTGACAAACTCTTTGTAATGGAAAATTATTTTCTAATTTTTAGTTCGGTTGCATATAAAAGCGTGTTTTTTAGTTTTTTAAACTATTATTTATTTTTCATTTTTTAGTTCGATATATCAATTAGTTTTTTAAAAATAAATGCTCAAGTTTATTCACTAAAAAATTCCTTCGCCATTTTGTCAAGAGTTTTATTAGGATCTGTAAAGGAATTTATTTATCCTGGCGGTCCTAATCAGGATAACGGGATACTGTTTTTAAATTATTGCATTGTCATCGGTCCTTGATACGTGTGCAAAGTTTCAAAGAAATTGAATCGCTGGAAGTTGGTAAAAATTAGGCTCAAAGATTCCGTTACATAGATAGATAGATAGATAGATAGTTACAACCCAAGCTAATAAAAGCGTGTTAAAAATTGGGTAGTTTTAGATAATTTTAAATAGTGTACCCATCGCCCTCTAGTCCACGCACAAAAATTAATATTTGATCTGAAAAGCTAATGTTTAAAAACCCCGAAATACCGTTTTAATAAGATATTTTAAAAGAGGGGAACAATTATCGAAATAAATTAACTTTTTCTTTTAACTATGACACCCCCGTATCTTCCTTATTATAAAACTTTTGGATATTAGGTATGTTTGGTTAAATCTTAATATTTTGGCATAAGGAATCTGTGGTTTTTCTGTGTAAAATATACCATTCATTAGCGGACACCTTGTATACAAAGTTTTTAAAATGGTTTTTGACTTACGGAACCATGGAAAATATTTTGCTCTGCCAGGTACCTCATCGTCCTGTCGTCGCTTTGATAATTTTTAATTTTCAATGTTTAAACCACATTTAAGTTTTTGTTTTAGGTTATGCCTATTAAAATAATCCAATAAATTTTGTTTACAACATACAGTTCTTTTTGTTTTCTCCTTAATTCTACGCCACTGATCTGCCTAAAATCAAACATGGCCGAAAATGGCCCGACTTGACGTCACAGCCGCGCTAGCCAATATGGCGAATGCCGTGACCTTATCTCATCAATCGACTTTGCAGGAGAACAACGTTTCATACTTTTTGTTATTGTCACTGATAAATTTTGGTCCAAATCAAGGTATACTAGGCACAAATAAAAATAAAATAAAATATTGCACATAAAAAATATAAATTTCCTTCTTACAAAAAAATATATGGATGATTCAAAAATTCTATTAGAAGTTATGTTTTTGCTCATCAAGATACATCAGAAGCACCTAAAATGTTTCATGTCACAAAGTTCGTGTTTATCAGTGTTTTCTTTATTAATACAGGGTGTTTTTTCAAACTAAGATAAAAAATTTAAGGTTCAATTTCTAAGCTAATTCTTAAGTATAACGATCAACTTTAGACCGGTGCCGAAGCCTTTAAAAAAGTAAAAAGTGAAAAAAAATTATAGTAGGATGAAACCCACTTAAAAGGTAAAAAATATAACCAAAATTATAGGAAAAATAAATTCCACTCGGGGGGGTAAAGTGTAAAATACGGTTTATATTATGTGTGAGGCTGTTTCTTCCTCTGCCCCGCAAAGCCTGCATGTTATGGGTAAATGCGAATTTTTTGCAAGTGTCTCCTTAGATGACAGTGCCCTGGTAAAAGTCCTACTACTTGTCTTAACAAAGTGCGCCCCAATTAGAGGACTTAATTTTACGTTTCTTAAAGGCATCGTCTAGTTTCTTTCAGCATGTCTTAACGCCACTTTATTTTTGATAATCGGTGGAGCCGTTCAAGAATCGTTTAAAATGCGGTTTTAATGGCGACTCTAGAACGACTGGGCCGATTTTCAAAAACAAAGTGGCGTTGAGTAGAAGAATTAAAGGGCCTTTAAAACGAGGTGCTACATGACCCTCTCCCTTCATTTAAAAAACAAAGTTTCTAGTGTCCGCTTGGCATAACGCCAACTTTACTTTGAAAATGTTTCTTACAAACTTTAAGGCCGGCCGCATTCATACTACTTTCCAATCCCATTATCGAATACGATTCTCGGATACGATTATTTAAAGGTCGACTTATTATAGGATTTTATGACCGCAACGCATACATCCGATCCGATATCGAATCGGGCGTCACGTCACACATATCATAAATCGGTCAACCTTTAGATGATTCTGTCCGATCGTCCGATTAAAAAGTAAGATGTGTGTGAACGGCTTTAAACCGCAAGATGATAAGTTTTTTAAAACTTTACTACCCTGTATCTATACTAATATATAAAGAGGTAAAGTTTGTAACTTTGTGAGTTTGTGGGTTTGTGGGTCGTTTGTTTGTAGCCGCTAATCTTCGTAAGTACTGAACCTATCATAAAAATCTTTCACAATCAGAAAACTACACTATTCAGGAGTGTTATAGGCTATATTTTACTATGATTTAACAAAAAGTTCAGATATTAACGCCCAACGTAGTGGGCACGGGTCGGCTATCTTTGATAAACTATAACTAAAATTCGATATTGACGTTACTATCCTCAGCGGATTTGAATGCGTTTTTTTTTATAGAGACAGTGATTTAAGAGGATTGTTTATATGTATAATAATATCAAAAAAAACATATACAGAGTGTTTAAAAAAAAGTTTACATTTAAAATTCGATACTGACGTTACTATTCTTAACAGCTTTTGATACGGTTTTTTTTTAATAGATAGAGTGATTCAAGAGGAAGGTTTATATGTATAATGAATATACAAAAAACATATACAGACTGTATAAAAACATAGTTTACATTTAAAATTCGATATTAGATACTTAACAAATTTTGATGCGGTTTTTTAATAGAGAGAATGATTCAAGAGGAAGGTTTATATGTATAATAGTATTAAAAAAAGAAAGAAAACATATACAGAGTGTTTAAAAAATAGTTCTGGTTAGTTAAAATTCGATTTTGACGTTACTATTGCAAATAAAAAAAGTGGAGGAATTGTGCACAGGTATCTATGGTTTATAAAAAGAATATAGAATTGCCACACAGGGTGTGTCAAAAAGAAGTTTTATTAAAAAACCCTTAAAATTAAAATGCATTCTAACTATAGTATTATACAATCTAGAGGTTTACAAAATTGTCTAAATATGAAGATTTGCAAAATAATTATTAGTATTTAAAAATATTATATACAGGAAGTACCAGAATTTTTTTATTAAGTTTCCTATTACTATTCAACGGATTTAAATAAGGTTTTTTATAGATAGAGTAATTTAAGAGGAAGGTTTATATGTATATAAAAATATCAAAAATCTTTACCGTATAGGGAAGGGGAATTGTTTTACTCCGAATTAAACGCGTGTGAAGCCGCGGGCAAAAGCTAGTCTTAAATAAGTTTTTTTTCTTAAAATAAATCAAGAACTTACCTCCTTAAATAGTTTACCTTACTTTTAACACACCCTGTTTTTGTAAAAATACTAATTTACCCAGCCCCAGTAGGTGTTGGGTGGTTTGTTTCCTTAGAACAAAAATGAATAATAAATTTAAAAATAGGATAAAGTCCAAAAGAGAAAATCTAAGCAATTCTTACAAACAATTAAATTCAAAAACATTTATTTTGTCCAAGGAAAACTAGGTTTTTACAGAAAGAAACTTAAAGAACTCCATTTGGGATTTGCCAGATTGGGATCGATAAATAAATGTTATACGTTTTCTAAAAACCCTGTATACTTTTGGACCTTATCTTATACAGGGCATAAAAAGACTAGTAATTATTTTGTTTCAATATTTTATTCCTCTTGTCGTTGCATAATACATAATGGTCATATTTTCTTATGTACACATCTTACTACATAGTTTTTTTTTAACATTAAAATATCTAAGAAACAGTTTAAAAGTTTTTTATGATACATCAGAATTTTTAGTTAAAAATTGTTCTTTCTTTTACTTCTCAAAATATTCTTAATTATAACATTACACAAAACTTGTGCTGTATAAAGCATAAATAATATAGAGCAAGATCCCAGGGCCCCCAGACCTTTCTTATTTTCTCAGAAATAAAATATATCAAATAATGTAGTGCTAGTATACACTATGCATTTATGCATATTTTCTAGCTTGAGCCAACGGCCAATTTACAGGTACCAGGTGCTAAAGGTAGATAAAAATAGTACTTACTTTTCTTAAAATCTCAGTGCTGATTTTTATGTATATTTTAGAAAATATTAGTAAAAATTCATAAATACTCGTCTGATACTAGACTCATTTCGGCGGCCATACTTTATACCAGGCGTTTTAAAACTTCAAAAAAATAATGTACCTTTACTTACAATCTTAGTCTTGGTTTTTATACATATACATATATTATAGTAAGAACATTTTAAAAGCGCAAATTCGGTACCCTTTGAAAATATTACAAAAAAACATAAAAAGGCCGCTTGCAATCGAACTATTTTATACAAAGGCCCCGCTATCCTTTACAGCGACGCGCCGATACACTATGGGATAGAAATCCATTATTTTGGCCAAAAAGCAAATTTGAAATTTTAATGGCTCATGCTGTGTATTTCAAAGTAGATACTTCAAACTACATGTACACAAAATTATAAAAGGATATGACGACTTCTACTGGGGATGACTTTATTTTAAGTAAACATAAATAAACAACATTTAATCTACTTAGTTTATTATTAGCCTTGTTTACTAAAAAAAGTAAAAGAGTTTAAATAATAAGAGCTATTGTTGTGTTTTCGATGCAGTCTCGCGAAGTCTCGCTACTGTTGTCAAAGATTTTTTACCTTTTTCTTTATCAGTTTTTGTACTTACAATTGCCTTTCTACTTTTTGCTACTTCTGAGTGTAAGGACAGATACAATTTTTTTTATAATTTACAAGCTTTTCCATTTTAAAATTTAATGTCCTTTTGTATATCCTAAAAGATAAAAGCATTCTGATGAAATATATGGATTCTACAGAATCTACCCAGCAAAACAGTGTTTTTTATTTATTTTTATACGTTAAAAAAAAAAGTTGGGAAGATGTATCTCTATTACGCTTCTAAGAATAATTTAAAATTATTTTTCAGATTTGGATGGTCATATTTCCGAAACTAATTGAGATAGACACATCAAATGTAGTATTTTTTTTGGTGATGATATAATATTCAGGGTATTCCATTTAAAAAAATTATACCTATTGTCGTACCCTGTATATCATATGATAATAATCATCGGATTACTGATTAGAATACTACCGAATTAACCAAACAAGCTGACATTTTAGTTTATTTTGTACAATAAAAATAATAGTGTTAAGGGGGTGTAAATTTTTAATAACATATAATAGGTTTTAGCTTTCTAAAAGCATTTGTAATAATTTATAATATTTTTCCAGTAAAAAGCACCTCATTTTAAGTTAGATTGGTAAGTTTCAGAATTTTGACCAAAAAAATTAACTTCTATCCCATAGTGCGATGACCAACTGCATCAACCGGCATATCATAAAAAAATATAGCAAAGGCGGCCGCGAAGACAAGCATGCCGATTTATTTGCTTTAAACTTTTTGTGACTTTTTTTCTTATCAATAAGCACCGAATTTACATTTTTAAACTGTTCCTTCTATACTTAGGAAACTAATTCAATAAAAAGATTTTGCAAGGAAGCCAGACCAATCAGAGGGGCCTAACACTTCCCCAGACACACACAACGCGATCGTGATTGTAGATAGTTTTAAACAATTTGTAATTAATAATTTAATTAATAGTCTAATTGGTCTTCAGTAATATTGAAAAACAATGTTAACATTTATTAATACCAATAATTACTGAATAATTAAAAATACACAGTGTGTCCCAGTATTACAAGAGGACGAATGGTCAAAAACTAAGAAATACAAAATTTTACTCGTATTAGTACTATACAGGGCGAGTTATAACTAAAAATATGAAAAATGTCCAGAAGTAAAGTACTTTAATTTTTACAAAATTGAACAAAATTGTATAAGTCAATGTTGTAAAGAATTAAATTTTATGTCAAAATAGAAAGTTAAAGAATTAAAGTAAAAAACAAGCTTTTGTCAATTTTTTACAATACGCATTAACTTGACTGAGTAAGCAATAAAAAAAATAAAATGATTAATTATTATTTAATTAAATTTTGCTCCTTTTGCTCATTATTTAGGTTGTAATGCGTAATGTAAATAACTAATATTTTTTTACTTTTATGCTTTAACTTTAAACTTTGACTTAAAAATTAAATTATTTACAATATTGTTCTATTTAAAAATGAAAAAATAATTTACTTCCCAGCCTTTACATAGTTTTAGTTTAAACTCGCCCTGCCCAAGCAGCAAGGTGACGTCTTATTGACGACTCTTCTTGGTCATTTCTGGTCACATTTGGTCAGCAAAGACGTCATAAGATAACGACAAAATGATGTTAAATTGACCTCCCTAAGTCACAGACTAAAGACGTCCCGTTAATGACGTCTTTAAGATGACGAAAAATTGACGCACAGACTTTTTTTTTAAAGCTAAAATGATATGACATTTTATTTGAAAACTAAAATAGGAAAAAAACTCCTTACGGCTTGCAATATCCTTGCAAGCAAGTAATCGCAAGGTGGCATCTCTCGGGACACTGTCCAACCTGGAGATGCAGATTTTTACACTAGCCGAAGATATTTCTTTCAAAGCTAAGTGAGATCACCTACCGCAGACCGCTCTCAAATTATTTTTGTCTAATGGGTACGGTTTAGACGATAAAAAGCGAAGATATTGAATAAACGTAGTAGTTTATTGTCCATTACGCCATCTATCGGTAGAGTATTTTCCCATTTCAATTTTGTAAAATTATTAGTCTTATTTTTCTGTCATATGATATTTCGGTTGGGTTTGTCACAAAATTTTTCTGGCGGGTTTTCTAAACATGATGTCATTAGATTTTTATGAGCTAGTATGACGAAAAAATGACGTCGAAAAGACGTCACTTTAGCGACGTCAAAAACACGTCAATTAAATCACGTTAAAATGACGTCATAATTTTAGTCTGACGTCCTATGACCAAAAATGACTTAAAAATGACGGCATAATGACGTCAGCTTGCTGCTTGGGTGTACGTATATAATACCAATCAAAGTAAAATTTGGTAAGTATTAGTTTTGGATCATAAGACCAGTTTTCCGAAAATGACGTCCTAAAATTCAAAAATGTTTGGTCCATTTGTCCTCTTGTAACACCTATCCTGGGACACACTGTATATTTTTAATTATGCCGTAATTATCGGTAATAATAGTTGTGAACGATATTCTTTATTATTACTGAAGACCGATTAGATTATTAATTAAATTAATAATAACAAATTTTATAAAACTATCTACAATCTCGATCGCGTTCATATACATAGCAAGCCTTTGTGTGTCTGGGGAAGTGTTAGGCCCCTCTGATTGGTCTGGCTTCTTGCAAAAATTATCATTGAATTAGTTCCCTAAGTATTATATATAAAAAATCAAAAATGAGATTGTAAGTAAAGTTACATTATTTTTGAAAGTTTTATTAAAGCGCCTGGTATAAATTATGGCCGACGAAATGAGTCTGGTATCAGACTAGTAACAATTACGAATTTTTATAATATTTTTAAAAATATACATAAAAATCAGCACTGAGATTTAAACAAAAATAAGTACTATTTTTGTCTTCCTTTAGCACCTGGTACCAGTTAATTGGCCGTTGGTTCAAGCTAGAAAATATGCATAAACGCATGGTATGTACAGGGTGGCTCGAATTCGCCGCTCATCATTGGGATTTAGGAAACTGTAAGAGATGCAGGATCGGTTAAATGGAGGCAAAGTTGCGTAATTTGATGCTCAATAAAAGGCCGTTTTGCGTTTTAAAAATTCTGAGCACTTCCGAAGATATTCGAAAAAACCGGAATTTTCAATTTTGGTTTCTATTGTTTCCTGGCTATATTTGTTAAGATAACTTAAAATGAAAAACACGTTTTCATGGCCACTTTTCTGCTCTATAATTCCGTGTGATTAAATCATGAATCTGACGTTTCGGCTTCTGACCATCATCAACTTCATTTTTTTAAATACGGACCTGATATTTTTCAATTTAATTAAATCCTTTCATCACTCTTAAAACACTATATATCGCCACTTTGATATTTGCCGACGTTTCGTACAGACAATTTCCATCACCAGAATATTGCATATTTATTTAACCATAATACGGCCCTGAACTATATTTTTAGGTAAGAAGGTAAAAAAATAAACTTATTACATATTCGTAATGTTTTATTGCAACTCATTGATATCTAACACCGGAAATTACTTTATTGACAGAAACTAACCAGCAGGTACGAATTCAAGGGAGAACTTCATTTAATGTATGGATAGGTATGTGGAGAAACAAAATTATTGGACCTTTCGTTTACGAAGGGACCTTAACTTCCGAACGATATATAAATTTGATTAGGAATGATATCTTAGACGCCCTAGATAATCAACCTTTGGCAGTATTTCAAGAAATATGGTGGCAGCAAGACGGAGCTCCTGCCCACAATGGAAGGGAAGTAGCTCAATTCCTTTACCATATATTTCCTAATAAATGGTTTTGCAAGATGGTCCACGAGGAGCCCAGATCTTAGTCCCCTAGATTATTTTCTTTGGGGATATCTTAAGAACCGTTTATTTAAAAATACACCTCACGACCTTTAAGTACTACGACAAAATTTGATAAGGGAAGTCGCTGCCATTCCTGCGAGTACAATTAATCGAGCTTTATTTAAAATACAAAGCAAAGCAAGAAA
Organism: Listronotus bonariensis; assembly: GCA_014170235.1. Taxonomy (NCBI): domain Eukaryota; kingdom Metazoa; phylum Arthropoda; class Insecta; order Coleoptera; family Curculionidae; genus Listronotus; species Listronotus bonariensis. The sequence goes on along the minus strand of JACEGR010003104.1, from coordinate 16,026 downwards.
ATGCATCGAGGCGGAAGGTTATCTCTTTGAACACTTATAATAGTGATTAAATTATGTTTATTTTTAATATGGGTATCAAGATAGTATTACAAATTGTTTATATAAGCTGATTTGTTGTCTACCTTTATGTATCTTATGTCTAATGTTCATGAAATTTTCGGTTAATAAAGTAATTTCCGCTGTTAGATATCAATGAGTTGCAATAAAAGATTACGAATATGTAATAAGTTTATTCTTTTCCTTACCTTTTTACCTTAAAAATGTAGTTCAGGGCCGTATTATGGTGAAATAAATATGCAATATTCTGGTGATGGAATTTTCTGTACGAAACGTCGGCAAATATCAAAGTGGCGATATATAGTGTTTTAAGAGTGATGAAAGGATTTTATTAAATTGAAAAAAATATCAGGTCCGTATTTAAAAAATTAAGTTGATGATGGTCGCCAAAAGCCGAAACGTCAGATTCAATATTTAATCACACTGAATTATAGAGCAGAAAAAGTGGCCATGAAAACGTGTTTTTCATTTTAAGTTATCTTAACAAATATAGCCAGGAAACAATAGAAACCAAAATTGAAAATTCCGCTTTTTTCGAATATCTTCGGAAGTACTCGGAATTTTTAAAACGCAAAACGGCATTTTATTGAGCATCAAATTGCGCAACTTTGCCTCCATTTAACCTATCCTGCATCTCTTACGGTTTCCGAAATCCCAATGATGAGCGTCGAATTCGAGCCACCCTGTACTAGCCCTACATTAGTTGATATATTTTATTTCTGAGAAAATAAGGAAGATTTGGGGACACTGGGATCTTGGACTAATATTCTTTGTTTTACATTGGTCACTATGTATATTTCAAGCTTAATTTTAAACACTGCAGCCAAATGATTATTTTTTTCTCGAAGTTCTTTGAGCGAGACCAACTTTTGTTAAGCCGCTACCAGAATTGCAACAATTCGCCAAACATCCGGTGAAACTAACCAACCTGTTTGCGCGCTCCTTTGACGGCAAAAAACCGACAAGGTCTGTATCACCGGCGAATCATTCGCCAAGCCCTTGAAACGACGTGAATTCCGTCCATATCCACGTCCGCGGTATGTGGCGCGGTATGCGCCGTGGAACGGCACGGCAAATTGTTGCAAGTCTTGACGCGACTTTAAATTTAGTATAGTGCAACACTTATGGTAGTATTGCCAGAGCGCAAACCATAGGTAGTGCACTTTATAATATATTAATATAATTAAATAGGTATAATAAAATTTTTCCAACATGAAAAACAACAATTTGATTTTTAAAAGTTTAATTTTGTATCCCATTTTGCTGATTTTTATCATCCAAAATCTTTTCAACATCTCCATTATTTTCATCATCGTGTGTTAACAATCCAGTTTGTAACAAGTTAGTGATCCTGTTAACATCCAACGTTGAATCCCGAGCGCTGATCTTCTTTAGCGCACTATTCACAATGCAGAGGTCGCCTCTGAGCTCTGAGACTACAGCGGTAATTTTCTGAGCGTTGCTCAGAACTTCTACGCTTTGCGTATAAGGATTGTATCGGAGACCAAATGGTCGTTGAATCTGTTCAGCGTATGTTCTGTAAATGAAAAAAAATCTGCTGTTTATTTAAACTAGTGCTGGCAAACGAAACCGGTTTTTTGGTTAACCGGTTTCGGTTAACCGCGGTTTTAGCTAAAACCAAAAACCGGTTCACTGGTTTTCTAAAACCGGTTTATAAACTAGTACGCATGGTTTTGAATGATTTCTACCGTGTAAACTTTTACATATTTCATAACAACACCGCTATGTTGTTCCTTTTTGTACGGATGACGTAATTTCAATGGATTATACATATTTTTTTCGGTTGTTTTTAGTTACTACTTTCCTTGTTATTCACTTTTTTTAAATTAATTTTCCCTAATTAATATTTTATTTTTTTTTCACGGGTAGCTGGTAGCAGGTAGCAGGCACTTTAGTAGTTATTTACAAAAAACTACGAAGATTGATGATTCTCATGCATGCGAACAAAAAAAAAATTTAATGAAAACGTCTGCACATTAGCAAGCAAATATGTTTATTTTAAAGTAAAAAAAGGGAAGTACCAAACAAATGATATATTATAAAATTTGTTTTTTATGACTTGGATGTATATCAATAGAAGGCTCTAACTAAACTATAGTTGAAAGCTCAGAGGCTAAATTTAATATACCTATATAACATTTTTACCGGCGTTGTACATTTAATTTACTGGCATTGCCAACACTCTTTAATGGCAAGGCATTGGCAAAAAGGTATCAAATAGACGCGAAAGTGGGCAATTGGCCGTTATTGGGCCACGTGTTGCAGTGATGGCATCCATCATTAATAAGTTATGCCAAAAAATGCGATTAAGATGATGGCATCCATCATTAATAAGTTATTGGCAAAAAGATAACAAAAAGACACGAAAGTGGGCAAATGCAGATACTCCGAAGCAGCAAGCTGACGTCTTATTGACGAAAATTGTCGCATATACTTTTTTTAAATGCTAAAATGATGCGATATTTTATTTGAAAATTAAAATAGGAAAAACTCCTTACTGCGTGCAATTTCCTTGCAATGCAAAGTACCATCTCTCGGAACACTGTCCAACTTGGAGATGCAGATTTTCACACTAGCCGAAGATATTTCTTTCAAAGCTAAGTGAGATCACCTACCGCAGACCGCTCTCGAATTATTTTTGTCTGGGTACGGTTTAGACGATAAAAAGCGAAGCTATTGCAGAAACGTAGTATTTTATTGTCCATTACGCCATCTATCGGTATGTCAAAAAACTATTAAATATATATAATATTTTTATTAACACGTCTTTAAAACGTTTAATAAAGTTTTAAACAAAATGTTTACAGCTCCTAACAGTCTACTTGAATATCTTGCCTTCTCGACTAGCCATCACCAATTAATCACACAACACACACTTATTAGGTAATGAATACATTTAATTATGTCTATTAAAAAACTCTTTTCTTTAAAAAAGAAACTTAAAAGCTAGAAAACCACGTAGAAAACAAATGCACAAAGCGGTCACCTTCGGTCGAAATTAACGTAGCTAATTTTACCATGATTTTATTTTTATTCGCTCCAAAATACATAATAAACATTTTGTTTGACCTAATTTTTATTTGCATGATTTTTAACAATAAAATGTTATGAAAAGGCCATTTCCTTTAAATTATGTAAAAAAACATAAAATAATGTTGTTTAGCTGCCATTATAAATAAAACAGATCAAAAATATTGCTTTAATGTTAGTTAAATACCAATGTTAATAATATGGTTTAAAAAGTATGAATATGCGTTGAAGGTTTGCCTTCAAAAATCCAATATTTATTTGCCTGCAACAAAAACGCGTGCTTTATTTAATCAGGATTGGTATGCCGCCATTTTTGTATGCTTGCCGGCAATTCGCCTGCATGTAAAATTTATTGGCAATTAAGTGTTTATTTAGGGTTGACTTTTTAATGTGTATAAGATGTTGGCATAATATTGCCACCAATTGCCAATGCTTTACCATCAATGCCAATATGAAAAATGTACATTGCCGGCAACTAGTGTTTGCTGGGTATTGGGAGTTTTGCTATCAAAATCGGTTACGTCGATAGGTAGCAGCACAATATTTGCGGGCATCTTTGGGCGCATTCAGATTCGACAAAATTGGGGTAAACTTTACCCCAACCTTGACCCTGGTAAACGAATTTGTTCCTTATTTTTAGTTTTGATAAGGTCTTGCTTATTGCGCATGTCTTTAGCAGGTCTTTACCGGGCGTCGAATCTAAATGCGTCCCTACAATTCCGTGTTGACAATTTCGGTTTTGGAATATTCGGTTTTAACCAAAAGCGTTTTTATTCAAAACCGGTTTTGCTTTGTTTCGATTTTGCCAGCCTTAATTTAAACCATTATTTTATTTAAAGTTATTACCTCATTTTTTCTTTGGCTTCTTCAAAGGTATCAGTATACCAATATCCCAGCTGGTAGTCGGTAATTATACATTCTTGCTGACAAGTCAAATCGGGATCGAATCTTTTCACTTTGGTTGCTGCATTTTCGATTGCATGTTTCAACTCTGCGACGCTGCTCAAGAGCCCGGCTCCGTACACCTTAAGTTCGCCATCTTGTTTGCATAAACCAAATTCCACGGTAAAAAAATACAACTGAAATAATGAAAAAGCAATTATAGTATAAGCGGTGGCAACGTTTTTGAAAAAGAATTTTAGGTCAGCTAATTTTTTTAATATTTTGTTCGTTTTCCTCTTCTGGATTGACCCTGGTCGGTCTTCCTGGCGGTAGTGTTTGCGTTTATTAGTTCGCATTCTACCTATACAGGTAATAATACAAGGTTTTAAAAACATTTTAAGAAACCTCATTTTTAATTTCATGTTCTGTCTAAAGAGGTTTACCAAACATGTTTTTTTTATTGCCAGACACTTTTATCATTGCTAATTATACAGTCGTTCCCCTTCTAACTTCTGAACTGTTCGGTATATTTTGATAAAACTTGGAACGATAATATATGACCAAGGTCTGCATTTTTTGACATATTAGTGACAGCTCTAAATGTTAAGACACAGCTGGGCGCCAACGCAACCGCTCTCGCCAACCAGACAGCTGAGGATCTACCCGAAAGAGGAGGGAGAAGAATATATAAAGAAATTAGCCAATATAAAATTTTTGTTTTTGAGACGTTGCTACCTCCCGGATTATTACATTGAGAAAAACAGTTATCTTAAGCAAAAATTATTTATAGAGAAACCCACTGAAAGAAAAAAAAAGAAGTTGCAGTAATTTAAAACACCAATACAGAAAGTATGGCATAAAATAACAATGGTATTAGTCAAAGCTTTAGAGTAGTTTTTGTTATCACTAAAAATCCAGCTAACCGAAACGTTGACTACCAATTAATAAATAAAAACAATGTCCAAAATTTTAGTGCTCTCTCTCTCTCTCTATTTTTTTTCTTGGTTTTAGTCCCTTCAGGTCTAATCCACCACTCTCCCCTTTCGGACTACGCTTTCCAGGGCTTCGTCGGTGGAAAATCTGGATAATCGAGCTCGTAGCTCCCAGAAATTCCAAAAAGACAACAAACAATTCAACAATCGATGCAATGCATAAATTGTCGGCTGTCAAAACAAAATCTTCTACTGGTGTTACGTATAACCTTCACTTTCACTACTGACAGTTCCCATGGCCGCCCATCTATTTCCCGCCATTTGAGAAATACCTCGTGTTCACCACCAAACAGGATACCATCAGCTTATAGGAATCTTCTCTCACAGCGCTTAGATCCAGAAGAAAGATGCCGTCAATTTAGCGTGAATCTTTCCTTGATCCCCGAAGGTAAAAACGTTCGTACGACACCTCTAGCCGCCACTCCGGGAAGAACTTTGTAGTCCTCTACGCACGTCCGCACTGTCCGGAGGTCAAAGAGTAAAAAAAAAAAAATTTGTGTTATTTAATTTAAATTTAAATAAACGTTTAAAATATTACCGTTGCCAACTTGTGGACGTCATCGTCACATGCTCCTAAACTGGCTAATCCCAGTTCTTGGGAAAACTGAGCAAAGCTTGGGTTTGCTAGAAGTGGCATGTGGCCCAGAAGCTCATGGCAGCAATCACTAAAAAAATTATTTAAAACTTTACCTAGTGGTTTTTTTATTATTAGTGGCATTCAAAAAATAAACCAATCTCTTCCTTACGGTTCAGGTGTATAAAATGGATCACTTGAATGCCTGATATACTGCGTACAATGGAAAACTCTGAATGCAAGACCGCTTAAGAAATCTCTTGGACTTAAGTACCCAGCTACAGGTCGCAGCTGAAACCCAGTTTTTCTTTTAGGAAAACGCTGACATCTTGAAGCTGCGGTATGTTGTCTTCTCGATAACCACAATATTTAACCAATTGTGGCCAGTTTTCGAGATATTCCTTACAAGCGTGCTCTTGGTATAGTTTATGGAGGGTACGGAATACAACTCCCCTGAAAAAATTAAAAACTTACATTGCTAAATTCCTAATATCTATAAATATACGAATATACAGGGTGATTCAAAATCGATCACGAAACTTAAGGGACTGATTCTACTTGACAAAATAAGGGTAGAGCTTTATATATATTTTTTCAAAATGTCATTCGCTTTCGAGTTATAAGCCGTCAAAGTTCAATTTTTATTTTGTTTTTTTCGGCATATTGCATTTATCCAGTTTATATTTGGCACACAAATCGAGATTTGCAGATTCTAAAATTTTAAGACAAAAGTACTTTTTTAAATACCGCCAGAGGGCACTTTACCTAAAACTTAAAATTTATGTACATTATAACTTTTTAATTTGGCAAATATCGCAAAGCTGGTGACCCCATTTTATAGACAATCAAAAACTTAAAAATAAGGTCCTCTTTATTAAAGTCAATAAACTTTACCGTTTAGGCACCAATAGACATCAAAGTTTTCATCAATTTCAATCAAATTACCTACATACATACAGGGTGGCCAGTAACTCAACCGACAAACTCTACGGGGCGATTCTACCATAGAAAATAAGAAAAAACTTCATATAAACATATGTCCTAAACGTCTTAGTTTTTAAACTACGGTGTGTTAAATATTTAAAAAAGCCTTTTTTTAATTTTTAACACCCCTTAGTTCAAAAACTAAGACGTTTATTACATATGTTTATATGAAGTTTTTCTTATTTTTATTGTAGAATCGTTTGGTTAAGTTTGTCGGTTGAGTTACTGGACACCCTGTATGTATGTAGGTAAGTTGATTGAAATTAATGAAAACTTTGATGTCTTTGGTGCCTAAACGGTAGTACCTTATTTTTTAAGTTTCAGATTGTCTATAAAATGGCGCCCCCAGCTTTGCGATATCTGTCAAAATAAAAAGTTATGATGTAAATAAATTTTAAGTTTTAGGTAAAGTGCCTTCTGGCGGTATTTAACAAAAGTACTTTTGTCTTAAAATTTTAGAATCTGCAAAGCTCGATTTGTATGCCAAATATCAACTGCATTGGTTAAAAATAAATGCAATATGGCGAAAAAACCAAAATAAAAATTGAACTTGAACGGCTTGTAACTCGAAAACGAATGACATTTAAAAAAAATTATATGAAGCTCTACCCTTATTTTGTCAAATAAAATCACCCCTTAAGTTTCGTGATCGATTTTTAAATCACCCTGTATATATAGGATTACTTCCTATCTAACCTTATAAAATAAAATAGCAGACCATGAATGCAGTATTATTTAGTTTGTTTTTTTGACAAATAAACTGTTGGTAATATTGTTATGAGGATATTTTCCAATAAAATCGCATAATTTAACTTGTTTTTGGTGTATTGTTTCCTTTTAAAATTTTGTATATAATTTTGTGCGAGTTTGAGGTTTATTTACAATAAAAACATTAACATATTGGACATTCTTACGCAGTGTTCCCGGTGCAGTGTTAAATCAGCAAAAAAATTGTTAACATTTTTGTTATATTTTTTACTGAAACCCTGTATATTACGATCATCCATCCACAAACGAAGTTTATTTTTAAAACAAACAAAACATTTTTATTAAAAGACTTACCATGTTTTAATTTCTTCGGGTGTATACTTGACTTTCGGAATTGGTTGTCCACTACAAAAATAAGAAAAATCATAATATGTCATAGATGTCAAAAGATCCCAATAAATGTACCTTTTTCAATTAGATTATAAATATCCCTAAACGTATTAAAAATATGGGAAAGTAAAGAAAATATGAAAAATAATTAATAGTTTAAAAAACTAAAAAAACACGCTTTTATATGCAACCGAACTAAAAATTAGAAAATAATTTTTCATTACAAAGAGTTTGTCACTTCAGAATAAAAGCGTGGGGTGCATTTTACTATTTTTTCATAACTTTTCCCTCATAGGCCATTTTTTAGTTTCTGCTACTCTTGACAAAATGGCGAAAAAATTTTTTAATGAACAAGAGTGGCACATTTTAAAATTTTTCCAACAGATTGCAACTCACTAAAAATTTCTTCTTCATTAAGTAGCAAAGTTTGAAATTTTGCCAACAGGTGGCAACCTAGGTGTTGTTTTTATATTTTTATAATATAAAGGAAAATTTTTTTCCTGGCGATCCAAAAAAGAATGTTAATTTTTATTAATTGCACATTATGTATTATGTATACATTACACATAATGTAATTTTTATTATTTAATCCTTGAACTAATGGTGCAACTAACCCTATATTTTTATTTTTCATAAAAATTAAACACTCATGGTGCAACTAACCAAATTGTGTAAAACTAAAAATTTCTTCTTCATTAGCAATAGCAAAGTTTGAAATGTTGCCAACAGATGGCATCCTAGGTGTTGTTTTTATAATATAATGGAATTTTTTTCCTGGCGATTCAAAAAAGATAACGGGATACTGTTTTTAAATTATTGCATCTTCATCGGTCCTTGACACGTGTGCAAAGTTTCAAAGAAATCGAATAGCTGGAAGTTGGTTAAAATTAGGCTCAAAGATTCCGTTACATAGATAGATAGATAGATAGATAGATAGATGGATAGTTACAACCCAAGTTAATAAAAGCGTGTTAAAAGGAAGCAGTGTTAAGGGCGTTTTGACACGATCACAATATTTATGATAACATTCAGAGGCGTAGCTACCTTTATCAACGATACGGGGCACCCGGGCTACAGGGGACTCCAAACGTGTGTAAGCAAAAAAGTAAGATGCTAGTAAAGTATATATCTGTCGGCTACATTGGAAACGTAGGCCTTTTTTTGGCAATAAATTTTTGATAGGAATGAAAAAGCAATGCTAAATTCAGAAAAACAACGTCTTTGAGAATGTGGAATTCCTTTTTTTTGTCTTCAAATATTTTTTTTTGGCCCCTTTAACTCATTTTGGGATACGTGGCCCCTCCAAATGCGCGAAAAAACTCTTTAGTTTAATGTCTCATTGACATAATGTTTTTTAACACAGCCTTCCATACACGAAAACAGATTTTCATAGAGAGCTGTTTCTGTAATTGTAAACAATTATTTTGCTCATAAAAAAATGATGGAAAAGAGGTTCAGAGAATGGAAAGTAAAAATATGTTAGTATAGTACTCGCCATCGATAATTCATTCGTTTGCAAAAAAACTTATTTTTTTAAATAAATAGATATATAACTCTAAAAATTATTACTTAACAAAGAGAAAAATACACAGGAGTCGCAAAATACCAAAAGATCAACTTGAAAATACTAATTCCCTTCACTCCAGTTTTCATGTTTCTAAACCCACTACTAAACCAGACTTGGAAAACAAACGCAGAGCAATGCAGATATCTCTTTCGCAGGATCTTAATTTAAATTTGGATTGGGGCGCTAAAAATCTCGTCCATTTTAATGCATCCAAAACACAATCATGTTCCTTGTCGCGAAAAGAGTCATCAAATACTTATCCTCTACTTATGAGCGGCCAAGTTTTACAGAGCAAAGACACCTTTAATCTTGTGGGAGTCACATTTGAAAGTAACCTTAACTGGCATAAACACATTGTATCTATAGCCACGGCAGCTTCAAAAAGCTTGGATTTCTCTTTCGAGCCAAAAAGTATTTTTCCCCTTCTAATTTATACACTTTATATGTGTCCCAAATCCGATCCCCTTGGAATATTGTTCTTATATCTGGGGCATGGCGTCCCCCAAAACCCTAAGCATTCTTGATTCCATCAAAGGCTTCCCTCTCTTGCACATCGTCGGGCTGTGGGGGATTTATCGCTTTTTTATAGGTACTTTCATGGCTTCTGCTCTGAAGAATTGTCCAGTATAGTTCCTCCACTTACGGTTCCCAACAGAGAAACTCGTGGTTCCGCGCGTATGCATCCCTATACGATATATAATTTTTTTCTTATTATTACCTAATACGTCTAGACTAATTTGCGATGCTTTTGAAAAATGTAAACAAATGAAATATCGATAGCTTCAACTCTACATATTGGTATTCTCTCTGCGCCCAAAATTATAATGTTAAAATCGTGCCAAACGACCTTTAATTTAAGCTAAAAATATGTTTAATTAATTTTTGACACCCGTGTTAATATACTGCCTCATACTTTACTTTTATATCCACGGTATATTGGTTCTATGGCTAAAAACCATACAGGACCTTTCCAAAATAAACGAAAAACCTTAAAGGTGTAAAAAGTACAGGAATAACTCATTTTTGATTGTATGTTCACGGTAAATAAAGATACTTGCTGTTTGTAATTCATTGCAATTCTGAAGAACTGCTCTCGCCTCTTTCTATATACAGGGTCCTTAAATCCAGGATGGTCAGCATCCAACTCACTACCATACATAAGCACGTTTTGTGCATTGTCAATCTCTGATATTTTTTGGGGAACCAGGGCATATCATCAAAATCTAAAAATAATTAACCTTACCAAATTTAATTTGCATTTATTTCAAAAAATATTTTTGCCGAATTTATTTACTTTTTAAATATTATTTTCCAAATTTTGAATCACCCTGTATAACTATGGCGATTATTATTCACGCTTTAATTATGACAGGAAAAGTAAAAGTTGTTATAAATAATACCTTTGTTTTAAATTTTAAAAAAATAGTTTACATGAATAGATGAGTCTATTCGGTGGACACCCTGTATCTATTCAATAGCGATAATTAGCTGGTGTGACGAAATTTGCCATTTTTTTGTTAAATCATGATTTTTCATTCCTCTAAAAATATCTAACTTGTTGTACGACAGGTTGTATAGATCGTATTACAGACAATCGGTGCGACAAGTTGGATAGACTTTTGCCCACAGACACATCCGATCTGTCGGATAAGTTGTTGAACGACTAAGCCACAGATTATGCGATTATCGTTTTCACGGTCGAATCTATTTGAGTTGTACAACAAGTTGCATGGTCTGTGGGTCATTTAACGCAACTATGTATTAAGGTTTGGCAACACATAACCGCACAGTAGCACGGCCTTGTCTAGGTTTTAAAATGTACCATTGTAATCAAATGCCGTAGGCTTAATATTTCCTCACCGAGCCCGACCACATACCCCGCACCGCATTTCAACAACATTTTATTTACTTATTATTCACAAAATGTAGCAATAAAATTAATTTTACATTTTTAAATACTTATTAGATTACTTTTTCTTGTATTGTTTGTTCGTAATAACTAACCTTAAACCACTAACTTTTTATTTTTATACCGGCCCGGTTAACTCAAAGCTTGGTTCTGTTTCACATATAATTTCATTGGCTGGGCATGTTTCGCACCGTATGATGCAACGTAGCTGACATCATCGTCGAAATTAAAAATTTAAACAAAACGCACAGAGACACGGTCGTGCTACGGTGCGGGTCTTGTGGGGTAATCAAATTGACAAAAATGCTTTTATATTTTTGAGGGCATAAAAATGCTTTTCCACTTTTCGGAATTAGTTTGCCCCACTTTCCTCTATCAAGGGGGATCCGGGCTCGGTGCGGCCTTGGTGCGGATATGTGTGGCTAGACCTGTACAAGTAGCTATTAAGAATCCTAACAAAGATCTAGCCTTACATAACCACACCGGGGCTGCACCGGGTCCAGATTAACAATGGTGGGGAAAGTGGGGCAAATTGGTCCAGAAAATTTTAAAAGCTTTTATGTCCATAGAAAATAACATTTTTGTCAAGCTGGGTCTAGTGCTTTATAATAATATTACAGCATTAAAGAAAAACTGTTTAAGTTAAAGAATTAAATAAATAAGATATCTTAAATAAAAACCAATGCAAGACTTCTTGCTTTAGTTTTTCCGAGACTAAATTCCTAAATATGCTTTTTAAATTCTGCTACCCAATCTTTTCAGCACATTTATTTTTTGTCGGTGGCCCTGATTAAATTTATGTTTCCATGAAATTAATAATTCAATAGAAGTTGCTACAAGGATAGCTGAGAATTTTACTCCAGTTTAAAAATCTTTACACCTGAATTATTAGAAGAAGAAGCTTCATATTCTTTAACATAAATATTTTCAAAACTTTTGATTACGATATTGAAAAGTTGCAAGTTTATTATTGAATTGCCTTGCCTTTCCCTACATTTTACAAGCGAGACGCACGGTTAAGTTACGCTGCGGGTACATAGATAAGCATTTATTAATTCCAAATAACAAATAGTTACATATAAAACCCAAAAGGGTGTGGAACCATGTCATACAATAATGTGATAATATATTATCTTAATTACTACACCTACCTAGTAACTTTTTATCCTCATCATCAAAAAATTCACTTAGTGTGTAAAATGATTTTGTTAACAGATATTTCTTAATACACTTTTTTAGTTCACTCTCTGAGAGTAGCCTAACTGATTCAGGAAATGAATTAAAAATTTTATTACTGAAAATTTGACATTTTTCTGAATGTATGAAAAATTGCATTTATCACAGTAGAGCTTGCCGCCCTTATCTCGAGTGTCATGATCATGACTAAGGTGACACTCGGCAAACAAATCCAAGTTACCCCTTACAAACATGACAGAATCCAAAATGTAAAGATTTATAACAGTTAAGATTTTTTGTCAACAAATACTTCTCGACAGCTCTCTGTTTGTTTCATTCCATAGATATTTCTAACACAACGCTTCTGCAGCACCATAACTCTGTCAATTCTTGAAGAATTTCCCCAAAATACCAACCCATACTTAAGCCGACTCTGTATATATGCATGGTATGCTGTAATAGCAGCATCCACACCAACATTCTTAGCAATAACTCCCAAAGCATAGGCAAATCTGGCAACCCCCAAAGCAACCTCCTCGATATGAGCTTCCCAGTCCAGTCTACAATCCAAGTTCACACCCAGAAACCGAACCGTATCCAGACGACACCAACTCCTGCCCACGATAGTTAGTTCTTATTGTCAAAATTTTATGGGTTCAATAAAATCCGTTTTGCTTCTGTAGCTTTTTGTTATTATTTTCATCAAAGTAAAGAAATCTTTATATAATAATTTATTGTAGCTATTATAGGTTAATACAGAATATTGTGCATTTAAGGTTGACGTTCATAAGAATTTTTATTGCAAATTACTTTGAGGAGATTTTACGATATTTTTATTGTTGACTTTTACCCCTTACTTCAGTAAATAGATTTGTGCCTAATTGCGGCAATATAATGGCATTGTAGAGAAAATTATTAACCTTTTTTAAAAAATAATTTTGCGGATTTTTACGACCTCGCGCAGTAAAACAAACTCGAGACCCACCGGAAAGTTTTTGGTACATGCGCATTAAAAGGTATGTCCAGAACCGGACTAAAATCTTTTTTAAATAATTTAAACATTTTAGAATCTTAGTATCTTAATGTGTAAAGAAAATATTTGTTAAATATTTATAGATTAATTTATAATAATTTACATTTCTTTACGAATATAAATTAGGTACTGATATAAAAATATATCATGGACACGATACGTCAACAGTGAATAAGGACAAAGATTTGCTAAATTGTCTTTGAAGAAAAGGTAAACGGATTACCTCGGGTCACGTTGACATCGTAAGATTAATGTCACTTGGTAAAATATAAAAAATGATATGGCCCAGATTCTGTGATGTATTTTGGACTAAACACGAATGCGTGATCAGAAAAGTCACAATTTTTTCCTGATCATAAAAACTTTGGGTAAGTTTTATTCTTAGTTTAATAGACAGGGGCATGCGAGTCATAGGCAACAATGTTTTTCTTCAGTTCTGAAGTTTTTTAGCAATTTATTCAAGAATAAAAAGTGATGGTGACTGAGACAAGCAAAATACGTTTTTATGTTCTGAACTTAATCAAGGGTAAATTTTGCTTTAGCATTCACCAATATATAGTACTTTGTAAAAAAGCGTTAAAAAATGTTTGATTTTATATTCCGATATTTTAAGGTTAGAATTTAGCATATATCACATATCTGGGTCCTATACTTTTGTTTCATTTTGTAGAATGGTGTAAGTCGAGGCAAGATAAAGGAGACAAAAAAGAATCGGCCAAAAAACAATGTCGTGGTTTCGGAATATCAGAGCAGCGGAATGTCCGTCCAACAACTTCTAAAAATGGCATAAAAAATATTTTAAAAAATAGACCGCTAACCCATAGTGATAAAAAGCACAAAAAAAGGGAAAATAAAGTATTATGGTGGCTAAATTAGTAATATAAAATTCAGCTAGAGAAAAATTAGACATTTACATATCATTACACATTTACAGTTCAGAACATATTACAAAGAGGTTAAAAAACAAAATTTAAAATGTTACTACAATAAAAACGTAAACGCTTTTGTCAATATTATTATTAGAATATTTAAAAAATACTTATAACGTTCTAATTATTGAAAACTGCCAGAGTAGCAAATCAGGTGATAACATTTCATTAATTCAGTTACATTGCTCCGCCCGGCCTTTTATTTAAGAAGAGCAATAAAAATTGCTTCCTTTTAAAATACCTATGTATAATAACAAATTAAAAGATGACCCAAAAAAAAGGTATTTCTCTCTTACAATCGCCACTTTCTTATACATTCCATGTTTTAATTTGCCGCCCCTTGAAGTTGTTACCCGTGGCAGACACCACCGTTTGCCCCCTACCCCTCCTAGATCCGGGACTGTTTTTAATACTTTTTTTTTCTTAAATACGGCAACACTTGACATATGTATTAGACATTTTTGATGTAACTGTAGGGGAGGCAAAACGGGGTAGACGGGTAAAACGGGGTACCCGGATTATTTTTAATATCACAGGCGCCATCCATCCCAATCCAATCTAAACGAGAGTGGATGGATAGACAAAGATTTATTTTTTCGTTGGTTTAAAAAATTTGTTAATTATGCAAAACCTTCTAAGGAACGACCGATTCTTCTTCTTTTAGACGGACATTCATCACATACAAAAAATTTAGAAGTAATTAATTACGCCAGAGAACACGGAGTTATTTTGCTTTGTTACCCTCCTCACTGTACCCATCGTTTGCAAGCACTAGATGTGGCCTTAATGAAACCAATTAGTACTTATTATGACGAAGAAGTGCGTAAATGGCTTAGAGCTAATCCTGGCCGTGTAGTTACGTTACAGCAAATAACTAAATTATTTTGTTCGGCCTACCTCAGGGCAGCTACACCACTTATTGCCATCCATGGGTTTACAAAAACGGGGGTTTGGCCAGTTAATAAAGATGTTTTCACAGATGCCGATTTTTGCCTTCCGAAACAACGGACATTGAAAATAAAGAAAACCCGGCTCCCATAAATAATAATGAGGATACAACGCCTGAGGCAGAGAAACCCGAACAAAAATTACCCGAGCCGGAATTAGCTAGAGAAAGAACTCCAGAACCAAAGCTACCATTCGACATTTCAAAACCAGCTACATCAGAAGATACAAGCTTCACAATTGTTACTCCTGAAGGTATAATTCCAATCCCAAAAATAAAAGAAACTGCGAAGAGAATATCTCGTCAAAGAGGGAAAACTGCTATTTTGACATCTACTCCATTTAAAAACGAACTAGAGGAATCTGAGCAGATAAAAAAACAAAAGTTAAAAGGAAAAGCTCTTGTGAAAAAAATCTTTCTAATGAATCACAAAAGAGAAAGAATAATAAAAAGTTTCTACATCGGCAAAAAAAAATGACTCGAGTGACAGTGAAACTAGTGATGCGGAGTGCTTTTATTGTGGGGATTTTTATTCCTCTTCCACGGAAGGGTGGATAGCATGTTCAGTTTGTTATCGTTGGGCTCACATCCTATGTGCAGGAATGAAAGATGAGGACGATGAGGCAATATTAATTTGTGAGCATTGCAAATAAAGTCCAACCCCATTTTGCCCTACCGTGCGGGCAAAACGGGGGCAAAATGCACTGATTAACAAAAATTGGTTTAAAAAAAAAACTTTTTATTTGAATTTTTTTATTCTTCTAGGTTAACTGTAACACTCAGAAGTTATTTTTGTTTAAATAAAGGTTCTGTCTCAACTAAAACTAA
>JACEGR010003103.1:0-112268 GCA_014170235.1 Listronotus bonariensis | reverse complement strand
ATTGCCAACACTCTTTAATGGCAAGGCATTGGCAAAAAGGTATCAAAAAAGACGCGAAAGTGGGCAATTGGCCGTTATTAGGCCACGTGTTGCAGATAAAGTGATGGCATCCGTCATTAATAAGTTATTGGCAAAAAATGCGTTTAAGATGATGGCATCCATCATTAATAAGTTATTGGCAAAAGGATAACAAAAAAGACACGAAAGTGGGCAAATGCAGATACTCCCAAGCAGCATGCGGACGTCTTATTGACGAAAAATTGTCGCATATGCGCTTTTTTAAAAGCTAAAATGATGCGATATTTTATTTGAAAATTAAAATAGGAAAAACTCCTTACTGCATGCAATTTCCTTGCAATGCAAAGTACCATCTCTCGGAACACTGTCCAAGTTGGAGATGCAGAATTTTACACTAGCCGAAGATATTTCTTTCAAAGCTAAGTGAGATCACCTACCGCAGACCGCTCTCGAATTATTTTAGTCTAAACCCAGCAAACACTATTTGCCGGCAATGTACATTTTTCATATTGGCATTGATGGTAAAGCATTGGCAATTGGTGGCAATATTATGCCAACATCTTATACGCATTAAAAAGTCAACCCTAAATAAACACTTAATTGCCAATAAATTTTACATGCAGGCGAATTGCCGGCAGGCATACAAAAATGGCGGCATACCAATCCTGATTAAATAAAGCACGCGTTTTTGTTGCAGGCAAATAAATATTGTATTTTTGAAGGCAAACCTTCAACGCATATTCATACTTTTTAAACCATATTATTAACATTGGTATTTAACTAACATTAAAGCATTTTTTTGATTTGTTTTATTTATAATGGCAGCTAAACAACATTATTTTATGTTTTTACATAATTTAAAGGAAATGGCCTTTTCATGACATTTTATTGTTAAAAATCATGCAAATAAAAATTAGGTCAAACAAAATGTTCATTATGTATTTTAGAGCGAATAAAAATAAAATGATGGTAAAATTAGCTACGTTAATTTCGACCGAAGGTGACCGCTTTGTGCATTTGTTTTCTACAAGGTTTTCTAGCTTTTTAGTTTCTCTTTAAAGAAAAGAGTTTTTAATAGACATAATTAAATGTATTCATTACCTAATAAGTGTGTGTTGTGTGATTAATTGGTGATGGCTAATTATCGATCCTATTTTAATTTTTAAATAAAATATCGCATCAGTTTAGCTTTAAAAAAAAGTATATGCGACAATTTTCGTCAATAAGACGTCAGCTTGCTGCTTGGGAGTATCTGCATTTGCCCACTTTCGTGTCTTTTGTTATCTTTTGCCAATAACTTATTAATGATGGAAGCCATCACTTTATCTGCAACACGTGGCCTAATAACGGCCAATTGCCCACTTTCGCGTCTTTTTGATACCTTTTTGCCAATGCCTTGCCATTAAAGAGTGTTGGCAATGCCAGTAGATTAAATGTACAACGCCGGCAAAAATGTTATATGGGAAGGGTACGGTTTAGACGATAAAAGCGAAGATATTGCAGAAACGTAGTAGTTTATTGTCCATTATGCGATCTATCGGTATGTCAAAAAACTATTAAATATATATAATATTTTTATTAACACGTCTTTAAAACTTTTAATAAAGTTTTAAACAAAATGTTTACAGCTCCTAACAGTCTACTTGAATATCTTGCCTTCTCGACTAGCCATCACCAATTAATCACACAACACACACTTATTAGGTAATGAATACATTTAATTATGTCTATTAAAAACTCTTTTCTTTAAAAAAGAAACTAAAACTAGAAAACCACGTAGAAAACAAATGCACAAAGCGGTCACCTTCGGTCGAAATTAACGTAGCTAATTTTACCATAATTTTATTTTTATTCGCTCCAAAATACATAATAAACATTTTGTTTGCCCTAATTTGTATTTGCATAATTTTTAACAATAAAATGTTATGAAAAGGCCATTTCCTTTAAATTATGTAAAAAACATAAATAATGTTGTTTAGCTGCCATTATATATAAAACAGATCAAAAAATTGCTTTAATGTTAGTTAAATACCAATGTTAATAATATGGTTTAAAAGTATGAATATGCGTTGAAGGTTTGCCTTCAAAAATACAATATTTATTTGCCTGCAACAAAAACGCGTGCTTTATTTAATCAGGATTGGTTTGCCGCCATTTTTGTATGCTTGCCGGCAATTCGTCTGCATGTAAAATTTATTGGCAATTAAGTGTTTATTTAGGGTTGACTTTTTAATGCGTATAAGATGTTTGCATAATATTGCCACCAATTGCCAATGCTTTACCATTAATGCCAATGTGAAAATGTACATTGCCGGCAAATAGTGTTTGCTGGGATGTAAAATACTCTATGATAAAGATTTTTAACTGTTTTCCAGAAAGTATTAGGAATCTATCAAAGAATAAACTTAAAGCCGCTTTAAAAAATATCTGATCGGTAAGGCATTTTATGAATGTGGTGAGTTTTTGATGATCCCGATAAAGATGTAATTAGGTGTTAAATACTGAATAATTAGTTTAGAGTATAGCATATTCTCTGCTTTTGTTGTTTCCTGCGTTTTTGATTGTTCCTTTGAATATTGTGTTGTTGCCATAATTAAATTTAAATTTATGTTTTGTACTTAATATTATTACGTTTTATTATGGTTTTATCTTTTTTTTTTAATGGTAAGGTTGTATATTTCATGGATGTTGTCTTATATAGTGCTGTAAAATGTTATATGCTTGTTTATAAAATATTGTCAATTTTTGACATTGTTCAACCCCTTCTTGGGTTTTTGAAGTTTATTGTAAACTTTTGAACAAATAAATAATTATCTTTCTACCTATCAATCCAGTGGAGTCTAGAATTTGCGCCTTTCATTTTGCATTGTTTTGGAAGTGATATTTGTTAAAAGATGAAATTCCAAATGTTTTTTATTTAAAGTAAAAGAATCTACAACCTAATAATAATTAAAAACTGTTGTGTAAACGGTTGTTCTACTAATACAATAAACTGTATATCTCCGGCACTGAACAACATGGCCGAAAAATGGGAGATGTGACGTCATAACACGTCAAAGCAATATGGCCGAATGTCGCGACCCTATATAGACCGACTTTGGGCTAACACCAAGGAATATAAACTTTTTAATAAGGAGCGCTTGATTTTTATATTTGTCCGAAAATATAGGTTATGTTTGTGACGTCACCTTTTTGCCATAATATTTTTTATGTGACAAAAAAAACCAAAACTTGCATAAAATAAAATAAAATCACTTAAAAAACATTAAAAAAATGGTATCTTACCCATAATAACGATTTAAATGTCAATTTTTTTTTAAATTTCCAAAGGTCACTTATCCCTGTTTACAGTCTTTTCTGTAACTGCAGTACTAATAACTACTCAATTTGACTATAAACAGTGAAAACTAAACATTTATAAAAGTCCAATGACCAAAAAGCAAAAAATAACACCAAAACCGCGAAAAAAGCTACCAGTACGATTGTAAACAAAGAATTACGGAAAAAGATTACGTCACAGAATTTAGTGAACATAGGCTTATATGGGATCGAGCGCTCCTTATTAAAAAGTTTATTTCCTTGGGCTAACACCAGTATCACATACAAAATACCTGTGATAAAATATAAGGTAATTTAGTTATTTTAGATGACTAAGGAAGATTATTTGTTTTATGTGACTTATAGGAAAGAACAGTCAAAGGAAAATTTAAAAAAGGTGTTGGATAACGTCGCTAAACTGCCTCACATAATTTATCCGCATTCTTTTCATGACTTCAGATTCGTGTGTCGATCTGTATATTTCATAGT
Organism: Listronotus bonariensis; assembly: GCA_014170235.1. Taxonomy (NCBI): domain Eukaryota; kingdom Metazoa; phylum Arthropoda; class Insecta; order Coleoptera; family Curculionidae; genus Listronotus; species Listronotus bonariensis. The sequence goes on along the minus strand of JACEGR010003103.1, from coordinate 108,443 downwards.
ATTGGCGTAGGAGAAACTAAAATTTAATATGTTAAAGTCAGCCCAGAATCGGGTTGACCAGAGTTATCTTTCATATTCTAAAATAGTACCTGCATCCTTTTGGTCGAAAATACATATACGATAACCCGCACTCCTTTACTTCTGGTCGAAATTACATGTGCTTTTTAGTCCCTGCTCTAAACTTGGTCGAAATTACATCCGCCCGTAGAAACAACTTTTCGCAAGTTTAATTTATGTATATATGTAAATACTAGCCAACCCGTGCCCACTTCGTGGGGCGTTAATTCTATTTTTCTTTAAACTTTTTGTTCAATCATAATAAAATATAGCCTAGCGATCACTCCTAAATAGTGCAGCTTTCTGATAATGAGATAATTTTTATGATCGGTTCAGTATTTCCGAAGATTTGCCCTTACAAACAAACAAACAAAGTTACAAACTTTACCACTTTATATATTAGTATAGAAGTATAGCTAGAATAGATGAGGGGCCTAGGCCTAGTTTCAAAGTGTAAAATCGCCATCCTCCAATCTCACTTGAGATTTATGAGGAAAAAGGAACCATTTCTGTCATCGAAATAATTTTGAAGACCAAAAAAGAAAAAAAAGCCCCTGACCTAAAAGTGACACTGCATCACAGGATACATTTTTCTGGGAGCACACGCCCAAATATCTTTAACTTTTTCTGTTTCTAGCAAAAGAAAAATTACGTGATATTTGCACAGAGCTTTCCTTCCCCTCGGTGATATTAGGTGAGGTTTAAGTTAAACCCCCCAAAAAAAAAACCTTACGTAATTTATAGACGTTCCCTAACAGACTGTTGAGACTGTTCAAATTTAAGAAACAATGCATTACATTTAATGTATAGGTTACCACATAAAAAAATTAAAAAAAAGTTTTTCTTTAAAATGAATTAGTTTGCATATTTAAATGTTAATTTTAATTCCAAACATATTTTCTTTATAAAAAATTCGATATTTAAAAAATAAAGGTACTTTCCTCTTAAGCAAAGTTAATATTATTTGACATAGGTATGTACCTCATATACCACTGCAAAAATTAATTTCTGATGATTCCATTGTGGGTTTTAGACCATGCAGAACTTTTTATAAAGAATAACGTTTTCTCGTAAAATTAATAATTAAAAAATCCATATAATGCGAACTTAAGTAGACAGGCTGTATATTGTAATAATAAAACAAAAACTCAAAATTTTTAATCACTCATAAATTTTTGAAAATTTTAAATTTTTAAATTTTTAAAACCGTTCCGGGTATTACTTTCATCCTATAAAGCTACCAAAATATGTTGATACTAATATCGAATAGTCAATTTTTAGTGGGCCGCTTAACAAATTTTGACTCTACTGTATTTATTCCAGTGCAACGTTTCGTGGCTGGATTGCCACTTTATCAAGGTCGAGGGCCAATGCTATACGAGGTCTCACTGCCTTTAAAAACTCTCTTGTCTAACAAAAATCTATAAGAAAGTTTCATACTATCATCGACAATTATAGTTTCACTACTATAATTGTCTTTGATACTATCGAAATAGAATGTCACTTTATCAAGGTCAAGGGCCAATACTATACAAGGTCCCACTGCCTTTAGAAATTCTATTGCCTAACAAAAATCTATAAAAAAGTTCCATACTGTCAGAGAAAATTATAGTTTTACTACTATAATTGTCTTTGATACACTCGAACGGCACGCAAAAACACGAGCGCACGAGGACAGCAACTGATTCATCAAATTGTTATAATTTTTATTTAATAACGCTTTTAGTACATTACATTTACCTAAAAAAACATGACAGGATTTGCCGATACGTGATGGCAATACACACCATCAATATCCACATTCGTAAATCACTTAAAGTTACAGTTAAATGTATACCCATTAGTAATCAAAACACTATCAAGTCTTTGGGAGTCTTCTATCTACAAATGTTCTTCTATACTTTATCCACAAACCATACACAAAATGCGTAAACAGTGATCAACGCGATTTCTGTACGTCTATTGGTTGAAAGCAAAGACAATTATAGTTTCACTATAGACTCCCAGAACAATGCTAAATTTTTGGTCATCAGTTTGGACGCTGGCTTGGCTGAATTTATTCAAAAATCGATCACGAAACTTAAGGGGTGATTCTACTTGACAAAATAAGGGTAGAGCTTCATATAATTTTTTTCAAAATTTCATTTGTTTTCGAGTTACAAGCCGTCAAAGTTCAAGTTTTTATTTTTTGTTTTTTAAATTGCCTGCGTACAAGAAAACCCATTTGACTAATATTTGAAAGATGGCTAAGTCGTCTGCGCTTCATCATTTTAGTAAGAATTCACATTGATTGTGTGCCGCTAGAGGGCATTTTATCTACATTGCCAATTGTTTTCTTGTCATAATTGTTTAGTGTTGACAGCTACAGTAGTTTTTGGCATGTTTTCTGAAAGACTGATAGCTGGCCATTAAAAAGGTGCTCTTGATTTACCTTGCTAAATCCAACGGTTTAGACGTAAATCACCCTTAAAAATTAAGTGGTAAATTTACTTTTCTCATTTCGTTACCACCAGCTACCAGGTAAATAGCTCTCAAAGAATACTAAAGCTGTCAGTTTGATAATAATATATTCGAATAAATTCGCTTTTTAAACTATTTAATTTATAATCTTAAAATAACTAATAATGGCTAATCACCAATATTCAAATATCGAATATTGTGATATCCATTTTTGTTATGGAAAAGCAAATGGTAATGCAGAGTTGGCAAGAAGATATATGGAGAGTTATCCGAAAAGAAATATCTCTCATGCTCAAACATTTTTCAGTGTGCACAGAAGGCTTGCGGAATGTGGTGCCTTAAAAGTTATAATGGAAATAGGGGAAGACCTAGAACTGCTAGAAACGTGCAACAAGAAGAAAGAGTGCTTGAAATTATTGATGATAATCAAGGTACTATAGTACTAAAAAATTGGGAATGAAGTGCAGCTCTGTCAGGCTAGTTCATGGAGGGTACTAAGAGAAGAACAACTCTACCCGTTTCATTCACAAAAGGTGCAGACTCTTTATGACGATGATCGGCCGAGACGGTTGGAAATGTGCAATCAGATCCTAGCTAAGTATGAACACGATAATCAATTAATTGGCCTCATATTATTCACTGACGAAGCTGGTCTCACTCGTGGTGGCATAACAAATCTACACAATATCTACACATATGCTTCCAGAACCCAAACAATGTGGTATTAACGAAACATCAGCGTAGATTTTCACTGAATGTGTGGGCAGGGATCATAGGAGATTGCCTTATTGGTCCTCATTTCTTTGATGGCCCATTAACTGGTGACGTATACTTAGATTTTATCCAAAATCGTCTCCCAATGTATCTGGAAGATGTGCCATTGGAAGTAAGGGCCAACATGTGGATCCTCTAAGACGGAGCTCCGCCCCACTTTAGTATACGTGTCCGGCTGTATTCGAATGCAACGTATCCTAAGCGATAAATAGGACGAAGTGGACTATTGGAATGGGCAGCGAGGTCACCAGACCTTAATCCTATGGATTTTTTCTTTTGGGGTCATTTGAAACAATTGGTGTACAATACTCCAACGTCGAGGATCTTCGCTTCAGGATAATCGAAAAGTGCCAAATTATTAAAGAAACACCAGGAATTTTTCATCGAGTTAGGCGACATTTTTTAAAGAGTCCTGGGAAATGTATTGAAAAAATTGGGGACATTTTGAGAATCTTTTTAGTTTGGTTAGTACTGTTTCATTAAATTTTAGCAATTAAATGTATATCGCAATAATCCTATACTATGAAAATTTACTGATTAGTCATTATTAGTTATTTTAAATTTATAAATTAAATAGTTTAAAAGGCGTATTTTATTTTACACTGACAGCTTTAGTATAATTTGATAGCTATTTACTTAGTAGCTGGTGGTAATGAAATGAGAAAAATAAATTTACTACCTAATTTTTAAGGGTAATTTACGTCTAAGCCGTTGGGTTTAGCGATGTAAATAAAGAGCACCTTTTTTAAAGGCCTGGCATCAGTCTCTTAGAAAACATGCCAAAAATTTCTGTAGCTGTCAACACTAAAAAATTATGACAAAAAACAATTTTCAATGAAGGTAAAGTGCCCTCTAGCGGCAATCAATGTGAATTGTTACTAGATTAATGAAACTCAGACGATTTAGTCTAGGTTTTAAATATTAGTCAAATCGGTTTTCTGTAAGCGAGTAAATTCAAAAAACAAAAAATAAAACTTGAACTTTGACGGCTTGCAACTTGAAAACGAATGACATTTTGAAAAAAAATTATATGAAGCTCTACCCTCATTTTGTCAAGTAGAATCACCCCCTTAAGTTTCGTGATCGATTTTTGAATCACCCTGTATATGTACTAGAAAACTCTTTGTAGAAACTAAATACATGCATAAAAATAAGCTAAAGAATCCTCTGTTCATTTTACTTCCAACGGTTAAGTTACATCACCATATAATATAAAAATTATAATTATAAAAAAACTAATAAAAGCAAAAGAACAATAATATATAATATACCCTTTGCTAAAAATTTAAAAGTATTCCTTATCAACATATGTATAAAAAATCGTAAACAAACACATTTTATTTCATACTTACATCTCACTCTTACACTCGTATTAACTCCAAGCTAAACAAGGACAAGTACTTTGATAACAGGTAAAAAGGAAATGGTGGGAGTTGAACATTCACCTGAGCTAGGCGCACTGAGATGAATAAAATTTTATACAAGCAGTTAGGCGAGTTTTGCTCTTTGCAAGTGCATGTGTCTTGTGCGTGTTTAAGTGTCGTTTTGTTATTTTATTTATCCGTATTTTTTTTGTGTCGATTTTGTTATTTTAACCATTACTACAAAAAACACTAACAACATTTCCAAGGTTTTTAAATTAAATTTTTGTGGCGTTATTCTATGACATTTACATAATTGTTTACGTAAATAGTAGAATTTAGTATGCAGTGATCGTGTTTGCAAACAAATTATTAACATTGAGGTGTTGAAAAAAATTAGTTAATTATGTAAGTCATATGTGTAAATGAATATTTAGTTATTTACTTTTAGTCAGTAAAAAGCAGGATCTTTTCTGTAATTTTATTTCTGGGCTTAGTAAAGACAATTTAAACAATGTTGTTTAGGAAAAATAGTTGAACTAAGCCGCCCTCTTGCCTTGTGGTATAACTCTCCAAACTTACAGACCCTACGTCACAACCTCATTTCTAATAACCCTTAAAACAACATTTCTGGGAGTTAATTACCCCCTTCCTCCTTCCCCCGCCCTATTTACGCCCTTCGTAATAAAATTGAAGACCAGCAAAAAAACTCGAAAAAAATGTATTTTCATTGATAAAATTGAAAACAAACAAAAAAACAGGTCTTCCCCGCAGGGCCGTATTATCCATTAGGCTGACAGGCTACAGCCTAGGGCACCATGAAAAAAATAGGCGCCAGACAGGGGCTTCCCCTTTGATAACATTAAAGGCTTAAGCTCTTTAGGTGTTTACTATTTTTATTAGCGATACATATTTAAATATAATTTGGACCTCGGGAAACATTTCAAATTTTTAATTGGCGCGAGGCCCCAATTCGTTGGGCGGGGCCCCTAGGTAGTTGCCTACTCTTCCTTATGGATAATTTAATAAATATCTTAATTTGTGAAATAAATTTTATGATATACAGTGGCGAACAAAAGTATGGAAACATTTAATAAAGATTTAATATTGTATATATTAATATCATTTTTTTAAATAAAATATCATTTTTAAGTTAAGGGATGAGACCAAAAAGATCATATATTAAAAACATAAGTATACACTTAAAAACATTTGAAAAATAAATTTTTATTCAAAAAACGGTTAACAAAAGTATGGAAACATTTCCAAAACTACAAACAAAAAATATTTCAATCAATAATTCAATGCTTTTTTTTAATATTTAGTTGGCCACCCCTTGGCTTTAATGACTGCTTGGCATCTTCTCCCCATTGAGTCTATTAGCTTTGCACAATAGCTGACTGAAATTTTATTTCACTCTTCCTGCAGAACTACCCATAAATCTTCTCGGTTTCTAATATTCCTTTTCCTAATTTGGATTTCTAAGTGCCTCCAAAGATTCTCGATTGGATTCAAGTCGGGCGACTGAGAAGGCCAATCCAAAACCCGAATTTTTTCCTTTGAAAGCCAATTCTTAACTAGTCGGGATGTATGCTTAGGATCATTATCTTGTTGGAAAATCCATGACAAAGGCAGATCCTCTTCGTATGGCAGCAAGTTACTCTCCAATATCTCAACATACTTTTGTGCATCCATACGCCCATCAATCCTGACTAACGGACCAGTACCAGATCGCCTAAAACACCCCCACACCATTAGATTCCCTCCACCATGTTTGACAGTTGGAATCAAATACTTTGGGTCGAATCTTTGACCAGGAGGCCTCCTTACATATCCTGTAGAATCACTCCCAAATAAATTAAACTTGCTTTCGTTACTGAAAAGTACTGAAGCCCATTGATTTTGTGTCCAGTCTTTGTGATCTCTAGCAAACTTTAATCTTGCCACTCTGTGGCGCCTTGTTAACAAGGGCTTTTTAACAGCGCGTCTACCATGAAGATTCTCCATTATTAGACGTCGTCTAACAGTCATGTCAGAAACGTTTACATCTGGGTATTCCGCCTTTAGTTCCTTATTAATATCGACGGCAGTTTTTTTGGGTCACTTCTGGCTTTTCTTACAATTACTTGGTCCATTCTTAAGGAAGTTTTTCGTGGCCTTCCACTTTTAAATGCGGGGTCTACAGTTCCCCTTTTTAAATAACGCTTAATAATCTTACTCACAGTACCCCTTCTAATGTCAAGCCGCTTCGAAATATCAATTTGCTTCACACCTTTTTGATACAGTGCAACTATTTTCTGTTTAAAGTTATAGTCATAATACTTGCACTTTGGCATTTTATTTAGAAATACTACTATCACACTAAGTTATAAGGCAGAGCAATAACTACAGTAATTTTTAATCAAAATATATAAAATGTTTCCATACTTTTGTAAACAACAAAATACCAAAACATCAAAAAATCGGCAAAAACGAGATAAAAATTGTTTATATTTTATCAGTAAAATTCTTGAGGTTTAAAAAACATACACAGAATACAGTGTTGGCCATATATTAGTTACTCGTTAGAAATAGTAAAAAATAAAATGTTTCCATACTTTTGTTTGCCACTGTAGGTACCAACCTAGGTTTTGTAACTGAAAACTTGATTTTTTAATCTTTGATGTCTTGATTCCTAAAATAAATTTCGTAATTCCTGTAGGTTTTGTAACTAAAGACTTTTTGGCTCTCTTATCCAATAACGTTCAGCCACACATACGTAAACAGGCAATGCGTGTAAAGAAGACGGTCTAACGCGAATGCCGGCATTTAAATATTTTGAGTACGATGACTAATCGTGATTGCTTTGTTGTTGCTTTACTGGCCGATTTACCTTAAATTTAGCTGATATAGTATATTAAAGGTCGAGATAACCGGGCATATCATTTCTTTTCTTAATACAAACAAATCACCCTGGCTGGATGTTGGATGGCATACCAGCAAATGTGCTATTAACCGGGGTACAGTCGGGTCATGCAAAACTGTCACATTTGCATTACAAGTCAATGTACTTTGTAATACATACGACCATATTTGCGCGCTAACCACAAAAACATTAACATTTTATGCAAATGTGAGAGTTTTGCATGACCCTTTGTAACCCGGTTTAGGATTGTACCTGAACTAAAAAAATAATTTGGAATTGTTTTTTACTAATAAAGCCTTTTATTTATTTGTTTAAACAATATACGGGATACTCCATTATTTTGTAAATTTACAACGTGTTACGTTGGTTATCTTTAGCCACAGTCGGACATGACAAAATTGAAGCTGACTTTTAAAAAGTTGTGGGAAAAATATTTGTAAATTTACATAACTCTTAATATGTAATATTACACTAAACATGTAATATTAATAACAATATTACATGTTTTGTGTAATATCACAAACATATAGGTTATGTAAATTTACAAATATTTTTACATAGCTTTGCTAGGAGTTAGTTGGTCACGCCCAACTGTGGCTAAAATAACCAATGTACAACGTGTAAATTTACAAAATATATTTTTCACTCTGTAAGTCGGATCGTTGAAATTTCTTGTGACGTGAGCATTTCTCTCCAAGAGCTGAAAAATTATACAAGGACAACATATCTCCAAGAAGGGGTCAACAATGAAAGCTCGAATGAAAGTCTGGTACACTGAAAACAATTTTTTTGTTCAAATTTAATATAAAATAAGTAACTTTTGGTTTTTTGATCGATTTCAATTTTCTTTTAGTCTCATTGTAGCTCCCGTCATAAAGATGATTATTAAATATGGGGATTACAAAAAGCTTTATAGGATTGGGTGTTATACAGGGAAGGGCCAAATGTTGCATTTTGACCCAAATTTTCGAACACCCTACTAAATAATTCCACAGAGGAAAGAGAAAAAGAAAGGTCTTTACCTTTAAAGTTTAAAAGAAAACGCCTAAACATCTTTATAGCCTTTTCTACTCTTTATGAGTGTCCCCTTTGATGTGGTCCCCCCACAACGTGATGCCCTAAGAAATTGCTTAATTTGCTAGTAGGTTTATCCGGAACTGTTTCCGCTTGACAACCTACGATTCGCGACTGATGGTTTGTCTTTTAATTGTTTTCAAATTCATGCTGAGGTGCCTTAAGGCCCAATAATGTCTTTTGCCAATTATGTTTCATTGTTCACAGGAGATATAAAAACAACTCTAAAAGAATATACAGGTAAATGGGAATACACAAATTTTAAATTATGTATATCTTTATTAATTTTATTATTGTCTTTATTACTCTTACTAAATTTTCATACATTTTATTTGTTGAGAAAGAAGTAGGTGCTTTTTTTAATTTATGGTATTGGTAAGAAACAGACGATATAATATCTGTTGCAACAGCATTTTTATCAAAAAGTTTTTTTCATTCTGTATAGTTTTCTTGTTTCCTAATCAAACTAATTGAATTGTCTCCACTTCATTCAAAAAAGAATCGTTAACTTTAAGTATGCCTAGACTGCCGAACCTTCTGAATAAAGAGTTTTATTCTTTTCTTTTAAATCTACCATAACTCAATATTTCCTTTCTGTACTTAAGCTACACCACTCAAAAAAGATATTTTATGAGAGCTGTGACTTAAGCCTTCGTGGACAGATCTAAGATACAAAAATTCAAAAATGAATGTTTGACAGTACTTAACTGATTCTAAAAAATTATTGAAAATTTATAAAAACCGCATATATAGTAATACGGGTGTCTGCGCTAATTAATGGTAAAAAAACGCATATTCCTTATGCCAAAATCTAGAGTTTTTTAGATATTAGCAATTTAGACCTGATATTAATTTTTATGTGTAAACTAAAGGGTGCTACTTCTGCATGTAACATCTGAGTAAACCAGTAAACCCCCTATACCGTCGTCACAAATATACCTTTTTTTTGTGAAAAGGATGGGGAGTTTACTGGTTTACTTAAATGGTATATACAGAGTAGAACACAAAAAATGAGACGTTTTAAAGAAATTAAAATAGTGTAGCTAGCGCCCTCTAGCTTATATATAAAAAATAAATATCAGATCTGAATAGTTGATAGTTAAAAACTCCTAGATACCGAGTTATATTTAAACATTTAAAACGCATAAAAATTTATCAAAATAATTTTAAAATATTTATCTTTCCTATTATCAGCTTTTGGGTATAGTTAGGTACGTTTGCTTAAATATTAATATTTTAGCATTAGAAATTTGTGGCTTTTCATGTACCATTAATTGGCGGACACCCTGTATAAGAGATATAATTTCCTTTGTAATAAAAAATGTAATACGTTTTTTATTTTGCTAAGAATTGTTTACTTTAATATTACTTTAAAGTTTACAGTTGTTCTGCCCATTTGCCCACGGCATATGGTAGATACGCTAGAAGGAACATATTGCAGGGCATGGTGCATTATTTTCTCAATTTCCTGTCACCTGCTATTTCTACCAACCTGTATTCAATACCTACCTATTGTTATCGGTTTTTGTTTAATAGATCTTTACAGGATGTTTAACTTTTAACAACTGTACTGAGATCATTCTGATAAATTTAATTATATCACCTATTTTGTTTTAAAATAGAAACATTAGAGTCAAAATTTCTTAAGCGGGCCATTAAAAATCGATTTTTCGATTTTAATGTTTTTGTCAACATATTTTGGTAGCTTTTTTGTGCTAAATTTGCCCCTCGATTTGCCCCTAATTGTTATAAATAACCTAACCTAATTGCAATAAAATTTGGTAAGTGGTTTTAAAAACCATTTTTTTATAAGTTTAACTCCCTATGTCATAAGAACGAATAAGTGGCATACCCGTGTTTATAATTTTTTCCACTAATAGCAAAAAGCTAAACTTAGGAGTAAATAAAAATGAAACATATGCCAATGATATTATTTTCTAAAGAGATTTTATCGGCGGTAATTTACCCGGGTTTACAGTCATTGTTCTATCTGGGAAACGCCATATTCATGTTGTAAATTAATTAAAAGAACTTAATTAGGTACTATAAAACAGTTGTTACATAACTCTTCAATAAAAATAATTACACTTTCAATTAATCAAGAAGTTTGAATTAAACAAAACAGTTATTTTAAAATAAACCGAAATTAAAAAAATAAATATTAAATCGACTTCAAACAAATAAAATAATACATAAATGAAAAAAATTAAAAATAAGAAATAGGAACTTTTAAAAGTATTAAGGCATGAAAAGCGTTTGTTTATTTAGTTATTATTATTATTTAGTATGCACATTGGATTTATGTTATTAACTAACTTAATTAATTATTTTTCTTAATTTTTTTAAATGTTAATTTTGTCTTTTTAGTTTATTATTATTATTATTTAATCAGTTAAGGCAGTGACTTTTTCTCACGTAAGCTTATTTTAGGAAAATTATAATTCTGGTAAATAATAAGGCCAAGGTAAATAAATCTCTATCATTTATCATCCTTTAGGATATTGTTTGGGTAAAAAACGTTTAAAGGTTGTTTAAACTAAAAATATTTCCAAATTACGCAAAATATCTCCTATTTCAATAGGGTCATTCAAACGAGTTGCCGTTATCTTAAAGCAAAATTTTTAAAATTCCTATGCAAATAAATCCGTTGGATACGCACGCTGCATTCCGTCTTAAAACCGCTTTGTGACCAAACTCAAGATTATGTAAACCTTATTATAAATGTATTGTATACAGCCGACTTAAAGATTTAATATTCAGATTTTATTTTCATTTATACAGGGTGTTTTTTAATTGCGGTAAATAAATTAAGGGTTTATTTATAAGCTAATTTTGTATAAAAAACTTTAAAAAATATAACTTCGGAAATGTGTGTGTTTCAAGATACAGGCTGTTAAACTTTAATTTTAATTTGTATATCCAGTGGCGCCTCGAGGGTCATCTAAATATATATTTATAACAAAAAAAAGTACACTACTGACTTTTTTCAATTTTTATACTTTAGGAAATAATAATACATATTTTTGATTATTGTGTAACATTATCCTAGTATTTTTAAAACTATGGTGTGAATTTTCTTACCGAAAGGATACTTCAAATTTAACTGAAATTTTTTTCTTGTGCACAAATATTTTTTAATTTTCTGTCTTGTCTAATTCTATTTTTAGTAAAGTTTAAGCTCTAGTCATTTTACAAGTGAAAATGACTCTTCGCCCAGTTATTTATATACTTCTCTAAAGTGTCCTCATTATTTTCTATAGTAGCGTTATAACAAAGTATCTCCCCAATATCTTTGTTTAAAGAAAAACGATCTAAATGGATTCATATGTTCTCTTTAAGAAAATGCAAAAACAAGCACATTTTGTTGGTTGGAAAAAATACAAAGTTGGGGCCCTCCAACTACCCAAATCGACGTACTAAAAAAAGATCTTCATCTCCCGGTTTATTTAATTCTATTAATTATACTTATTAAGTCAGAGTCCGAGGGGCCCGGGGCAGTACCCCGCCTAGTCCCATATAGTAGCTACGCTACTCCTTGTAAGCCAATTTACAAGTACATTTTAAAAATTAAAACTTTCGTACATTTTAATAATAAATAAAATATATGTCTTTATTTAAATATCTTGAATAAAAAAACAAAGGAAAAAAATTACCGGCTGTGGAAATTAGATCCAATTTGTTATAATTTTCAATGAAAGACAAGTTTTTTGTAATTTAAATCATTTACTGATAATTTATGTGTTTATTTTAACGATTTAAACCTATTTATTACTATGTATAACAAGTCACAGAAGCATGCATGTCTAAATATACCATAGAAAGGTGTTTTGCATATATGTAAAAGGTACCCACAATTACGTACAATTACTATCTCCTTCACATATGCCGTATTTATCTAAGGCAGTCGACTGAGAAAATGGTTAACTAAATGAGCAACTTTAAAGCAAATAGATGTATTTGACGTACAATCTCTTTCTGTCAATTTGTTTTATTAGGAAATTAAAAAAAGGATTTAACTAACCAGAACCAACCCTGACCTCCCAATGTGACAGTTTTGCATGACCGTCTGGCTATGCAAATATTTCTATTTCCATTTGCCTAAAAATTGCTTAGGCGAATAGAACTAAATGTTATTTGACTAGGCAAATAGCATTTGCCTAGGCAATTAGCATTTGGAAATGAAAATATACTATTTGCCCAGATAGATGCTCAAATGGCGGCAAATCTTTCTGGTCCTTTGCGAAAAACATAAGTAGGAATTTTTGTACCAGTTCTTTTCCACCACTAACTTCACTTTTCATAAAAATGTTTGTAAAAAATGGGATTTAAGAACAGAAAATGTTAATTTCATATACAGGGTTCGTAAAAAACATGTTTTTTTTACAAGAGTAAACTACCTTTATTTTTCAGTTTTAAGCAAAATATGATTCAAACAATTTATTTAGAATAGCATTTTGAATACCTTTATTAAAGTTACAGGGGTATCAAAAAAATTCATGAAACTGATTTTAAAATTATTAAACATTAATCATTTTGAAAAATAATAATTAAATGACCTAAAAAACTTTTTAATTTGCTTTTCAAACACCTGCTTTTTCCAAATTCCTACAAAATACAATTTTTCAGCTGTAAACGCCAGTTTTCGTCAAATTATGGATTTCAATAAAATTTTGTATTATTGTATTTATCGATTACAAACATGATTCTAAATAAATTTTTCTAATGACATTTTGCTTAAAAATGGAAAACACAGGTAGTTTACTTTTAGAGAATAATCATGTTTTTTAGGTTTTTGCGAACCCTGTATACAAAATCTTTTTAAATAAATTAGAACCGTTTTGATGAAATAATAAGGTTTGGGTGCCTATTTACTATATAGCGATTTCTGCGATATATTATTATTTATTTGGAAATTATGAAGGCGTTATTATGTAGCGTTTCCAAGAGCAATAAAATTTTTAGCGGACGCCTAGTATATAGAAGAAGAATAATCGTTTTTGAATATTAATTATCCATTCTAAATTCAGTTCATGTGCCCGGCAAATTTCTCTCTACAGGAAAGATACGTGACATGCTAAATTGATTGAACGTAAAACAATACAGGATAGGCAAAAAACAAGTATATACAGGGTGTTTCTAAAAGGTGGAGGTTTGGAGGTACAGAGTGTTTAATATGTTTTTAATTTTTATAAATAATTTTGTTAATTATAGGTTTATTGTCAATACTCGGTTCGCGGAGTTTTAAAATATTAGAACCTGTTTTTAATTTTATTGTAAACTCTAATTGCCTTTTCACATTAGCGGGGGCGTATGGAGTCTTTTCACACGTTAAGAATCCGGAAAGTCGGCAAACTCAATCACTCCATATAATTTTTTATTACTCTGCCCGGCAAATCCGGCTAATTGTGAAACAAGGGTAAAGGGCGCCACCTGCAGTACCATGCACGCATTTAAAACGAAATAACTTTTTTGATCCATTCTGTAATTAATTTTTAGATTAACATTTTTATTTTTCAACATTTTGTACTTTAAAAAGGTATACATGGTTAAAGTTGATTTGCGCAGCTGTTTTTCAGATATCTGGATTTAAAAAATTCACTTATGTATGGCCAAGTCTAAACACAGAGTGCGAATAAAATCTTGATATTTGAGAGTGTGGATTATTAGGTAATTTTAAGAAGAAAATTTAAAATAAACCTATGTCCTAAATGTCATAACTGTAGAGATTCAGGAAGGTACAAAAGTCTTGTTTTTTTAACTTTATCACTTTGTATTTAGAGTGACTTGAAAAAAGTTGTTTCATTTTAAATGTGTGCAAGATACCGCACCCTTCAGAGTTTACAAAAAAAATAAGTTTTTTCGCCTCCGCAACCCTCTCCCCCCGAGCCAAATATTGTAAAAATACACGAATTATTATCATCATTTATAAAAAAACTAAAACCAGATTTGATTTTGAACATGGGTTAGATTCTCATATTTTATCTTCAGGAATTGAAAGCATTTATATTGCACCTTTTGGAGACGCCTTGTATAAAGCAAGCAGCAAAAATTAAGGCAGTTTATAAATCAGAATTTAATTTTAGTATTAGTATTAACCTGCTTAAATTTAGAATTTTTGGGGGCAATAATTAGGTACTTTAAAAACAATCAGTAATAAAAATTGAATAAAAAGTTTTTACCTTTTTATAGCACATAAGCAATTAATATTTTTTTCTATTTATGTCTTCAATTTTGGATTTTAGAGAATTTCAAGGTCGTTTCTTAAGACCAGAAAATTAAATTTGATTTATAAACACTTCAATTTAAATGTATGTACTTGAATCTTGTGACTATATAACGCTAATACTAATACTAAAATTAAATTTTGAATTATAAACCCGGCCTTAATCTCTTTATTTTCGTTTAAAAATAATGTAAGTAAAAAAAGGAACTCATTGTTTATTTTTAGCACCATTTTTAGTTTATTTTGAAACGAAAATAGTCAAGACAAATGCCTAAAACTTACTTTTTGTCAAACCTCATAGAAAAGTGATACAATTAAAGGGCTTATTGTAAAAACATGATAAGTAACACAGCCACAGAAACCCGTTTTATTCTCTAAATTATTTAATTTTATTAATATAATAGTTTATTAACTCATTAAAAGGTAAAGTGTATTTTTGATAAAAACACATTTTTATTATTTAAAAATTTAATAACTCCGTATTTTGTGATTGTGGCTTATCGTGTTTATACAATAAGCCCTTTTATTTGTTATCTGATGCTTGCCGTTTAGATTTTGGTTAGATTATTAATTAATTAATTAGTTTTTCCTAAGTCGAAAAATTACTTTGATACACTGTATTTATTCAAGTATGATAAATAACATTTTTTAAGGGCGTTCATATTTATAAGTAATGCATTTAGTACATTTTATTAAATTGCCTGTATTGCAAAATAAGATTGGCCTAGCCACGTTACACTACAGTCTCTTTTATTGGTATTGTCTAGGTAAAAGCCAATGAACCTTAGTCGTTTTGTCTATTATTGACCATTCTTCCGATCAACCAATTCACTATCATGGGGTCGGGACACGAGTTTAATCTTATTATTAAAAATACTACGTTATTGCTCCTTACGGCGTTTTTAAAATTGGTGTTCGAATTAATGCAAATGCCTTTTATTAAATTGTTTTACTAGAAAGTGTTCTAGTCGTTATACCGGGTGGTGCTTTGCCAGACTGGCTATAGAAAATCCTATGTAAATTTTGATAACTTTAACTTTAATATGCTCCCCATTGATAAGATAAGCTTCCACACTAAATTTTGTTATTTTCTAACGAGCCGGTTAATAGTAATTTATGTAACAAGTGCATAAAGTAATACTTTTTTACGAATGGGAAGTTTGACAGCACGAGCCGTTACTCGAGTGCGGCAATCCTATGAGTAAAAAAATACACTTTATGCATGTTTTACATACTATATTTTTTCTACGACCGTGTAAAAATTTCCCAAATTACCAGTTTATACATGTTTTATTTATTTAAACTTAATAATTTTAATTATTGCAGCACAGCCATTACATTGCCACAAAAATCATAGCCTTCTTATTTATTAAAAGACAATTGTCCTCTTCACACAACTACGTCGTGATTTAATTTTAAAAAATTGTATGTACTTACTTTTATAATACCAAAAGAGTGTAAATTCCTTTTCAATTTCTTAGTTATCCAAATTCATTATTCATATTAATTTTAAATAATTTCTAATAAATTTATTTGCAAACTGTCCAATTTTAAAACTAGTGACACATGAACTAAAAGAAATAATGACGAAATCAAAGGTAACTTGACCGTTTGTTTCAGTTGTATGGCGTTTACTGTTACATTGCATAAATTATTATTTAGGTTTATTTTAGTAGGCATGGAAACAAAACACTAATTCAAAGTGTGAAAAAAGCTTCGAAGTGATAAAAAGGAGTTACTTTTTTAACACTTTACGTAGTGTACTAGAATGGAGTACTTTATTTTTATGTTTGTAAAATCGTTGTATACCTAATACATACTGTAATGAATCCACCATGAATAAAATGACTTGTCAATTTTTCAATTGACTTTTTACATTCTACATTACTTATTCATTGTTATTTATTCATTACTCGTGAATTAATTACGGTATGTATATATCAGGTATGCAACAATCTTACAAAAAGTTTTTCTTAAATAGCTTTTAATTGGCTTATTATAAAAACTGATCTCAATATATTGTCTCATCCAAAAGATTAAGGGGGAGGCTTTCAAATACCTTACTGGTATACACTTTGGTACATGTTCCACGGTTTAATTGCTCTCACCCTGATTTTTCTTTTTACTTTTTTATCTATGTGTTTTCTAAAATTATTTTTAATTTATTTCTTCCCAAAACTAAGGTCGTTTGTCCTTTAACAATTACGGGTATAAGTAGGGGTGTCTTGTCTTGTCTGTTGTCTTGAAAAATTTTTCAAGAAATAAAACACTTCTGTCTTGACTTTTTGAGAAGCTTTAGGACTTCTAAAATTAGTAAGTACCTAAAAAAGAAAAGAATATTTTTACGGAAGTTTTCTTGTGCCAAAGAATCATGTACCAAAAAATTTATTAAATATCTAACAACTTTTAGGTATTTTTGCATGATCTAAAAATAAGGTCCATGTTGTGGGTTCATCCTGTGTAACTTGAAAAAAAAAACGGTTGTTAATGTCGCGCTCAGAAATAATATTGAAAATTAAAATTAGGCGACTTGACAACCTTGTAATAGCGAATTTCGTAAGCACTTCGGTGCTTTCGATGTGTTACAAAAAATGTCTCTTAAAGGTCGTGCCACACATAACCGCACCGAGCCTGAATTCACGGTGATAGAGGAAAGTGGGGCAAATTAATGCGAAAAAATTCAAAAGCACTTTTCATGCCCTCCATAATATACAAAGCATTTTTGTCAAGCTTAGTCTATTGTTTTATGTATGTATATCTCTTTGTTTAAATAAGATTTTCCAACCTATCTCTGTCCCCCTTTTTCAAACTTTAGTTGTAGTATAGGTAAAAGTCTAGCCACAAATAACCGCATCGATGTCCCAGAAGACCGTCATCGTAGCACGACCGTGTCTCGTACGGTCTGAAACATGCCCAGAAAATGAAAACATACGTGGATCGGAGACCGCCGATGTTCCCCGAAGCAAGCTTGGAGTTTACGGAAGTCACCTTTTAATCAGTTTATTACGTATAAAATTAAAAGTTAGTTGTTAAAGGTTATACAAGAAAAAGTGATTTAATAAGTATTAAAAGTGTAAAATTAATTTTATTGTTACATCTTGTGAATAATATGTGAGTAAAACTTACGAATACATTGTTATTTTTTGTTTTTTATATTATTATTTTGGGAAATCAAAGAAACTAATGTTTGTTTACTTGTTAAAATGCGGTGAGGGGTATGTGGTTGGGCAAAGAGCGGTAATATTAAGCCTACAGCATTTGATTACAACGGTACATTTCAAAACTGAGTCACGGCCGTGCTACGGTACAGTTCTAATTTAAAGCGTGGTATAATTGACCTGACTTAATTACTGCAGTTTGATTAAATACAATTTTTTTTCACTGTATCTCCCTACATTTGACCGGTGAAGCGCACGGCCACGGGCTCGTTGCGGTTATGTGAGGCCCGATCTTAATGCGTAGTTTCTATGTACCAGATTTCATTAAAATATATAATGTTATCACAGATCTGATATAATAAAAAATAAATATTTTCTTACGTTTAAAACCCTGTATCTCAAAAGTTTAGACAGTTAGAACATAGGTTTATTTAAACTCTCTTTTAAAATTATCTAAGGATTTAAAACCCTGTATCTCAAAAGTTTAGATAGTTAGAACATAGGTTTATTTAAACTCTCTTTTTAAAATTATCTAAGGATTTATACCCTGCTTTTCCAAAAAGTAAAAATGTGGAAGACATGATTTTTAAAACACCCTGTGTGTTATTTTTTTCTAGAAATACTACAATTAAAAAAATTCTTAACGTGTTTTCTAAGCTAACCGATAAATGACCTTAAATAACCCTAATTATAAATCATTACGGCGATGCAGTAATCCTCTGATAAGTAAAAGAGAGCACCAAGGAAAAAAAATATTTCTACGCCATTGATAACGTTTTTTGAAAAAGTAAAAGACCGTCCAGAGATAAATGCACTGATCTAGATGGATTGCCAATGTTATACCTGCGTGAAACAAAACTTACATTTCATGGGCGAAAAAACCGGTTTGAACCCAAGCAAATCAAGAGGAAACGCGCCTGGCGCCAAACAGACTATTCGCATTATCGCTGGTTTTCTGTTCGGAGTACGATAGCTAATGAGCGTCACGGTTAGATCGCGGACGGAGGGTACGGGGTGCCGGCGTTTGTAATTTGCCACGGCTTTTAAGTGCGCACGTTCGTCCACCCGTCCATTAGTTTACTGCGCGAGGTCGTTAAAAGCCGAAAAATGCTTCTTGCCACTGCGGATCTAAATGTAGGTTATCTATGGATAAATGCCCATATTTTCTTAATATTTTGAAAACGAATTAAAATCGTAAATACAGAATATATGGTACACACGGAAACTTTAAGGAGTGATTATCTACGAAAATAACATTTAATTACAATTGCGACGCTACTGACGCGTTAATAGTTTTTTAGAAATAAAATTCTAATAGAGTTTTAAAAGGGTTCTTATGAACATTTAAAATTATCAGAAAAAATTGACCACTGTGATAAACTATTTAATACAGGAAGGAAAAGTAAAAAACAATTTTTTGGAGAAAAATTAATATATTGAAAAATTAAGCAAATATCAAAAATCTGAGAAACTTATTTTTTGGAATAATCTACTGAACAACACTATATAATTCAAAAACAAAACATATGTTTTTGTAAAAATAGGATTTTTCTTTACACTCCGTAGAATAAAAACAAGAAATACTTTGCACAAATTGAAATAGCCATCTTTTTTCTAAAAGAGTCCTACAAAACGGTAAAATCGGCATTTTGTTAATGCCCAATTGTTGAATTGAGCAACAGGTTAGTATTTCCATTTAACCTACGTGTGTTAGAGATAGACGGAGAAAATAAAATATTATCTTTAAATTAAATTAGGATCCTAAACATTTTAGGAAATTGTAGACCCCTAGGTATATAAATAAACACTTTTAAAAAAATTACCCGAAAAATAATAAATAAAAAACAGCCGTTTAATAACATATGGTATAAAGAACTTTTTGTTATTATTTAGTTATTAACATTTAGTAATTTAGCGCACATGTTATTACCGACTTTATTTTTTTATTTATTATTTTTAACTTTTCAGAGAATTTTATTTATTTTTTTGAAGTCGGCATATTTTTTTTAAGTGTATATTTTTCGCTTTTTAGTAAATTTTTTGCTTTATAATTTATTATTATTACTATTAAATCGGTAAACATACACTAAAATACACTACTAGTACCTCTTTCAGAGACTACAGTAATTAGCACATGAACGGTCATGCAAAACTGTCACATTGAGGGGGGTCATGGCTAGTTCTGGTTAGTTAAATCTTTTTTATTTCTTAATACAACAAATTAAATAAAAAAGATTTAATTAACCATAACTAACCATGACTACGTCCCCACCAGTGCCAATCAATCAAATTACACGTCCCTGTGCTTGTTACTGTAGTCTCTTTTTCAGTTCGGTGAAAAGGGTAAATTTTACCTCATGGTTGTCGATTCTGAATGTACCCCTGATCTTTAAGCATATACCAGTCTAGAGGTAGCTTTGCCGTACGAACAACGTACGGCAGAAAGAAAACAATAAGTCTAGTACCTTTCTCTCTTGCGATTCTAATTTGATTTTCTTGTGGGACCATCGCGGAAGTGCACTTTTTAAAATAAAAAAGAATTTTTTAAACCAGTCCACAATTGATGGAGTAATCGCGTTACATATACACAAAAACACATAAGTACAGGCGAATTGATTCTTATTTTTGAAGTCGGTTAAAAAAAAACAAGTTTAGTGCTTTACTTTTTACTTATAATAGGGCAAATTACAAGTAAAACCTTTATTTTTGAATTTTAGCTATTTCTTTATTGGATTTTTAAAATGGTTGCGTTACATAAACAAGAAACAAAAAAGATTATCGGTAGTAAAGCGGCCGTAAATATCACGTCTCGTTTATTTAAATCTGATTTTAGGTTAGACATTGTTAAGTTATAATTAAATAATAAAACGAAAGTTTATCAACAAAAGTTACTAATTCGCACATAACAATGCAATTTTAACTTTATATAACGATTAATTGCCTATCAAAGCATTCCTATCATTAAACAGAACGAATCCGACCAAATTGTTTACAATTCAATTTCATTTATTTATAATTTATTTAATTTATTTCATGTAATATTAATTTTTTATTGCTTTAATTTTTGATAGAATTAATGCAAGAAATGCACTGCACGTTTTTATATTATAAGAATGCCTAACATATACAGTGTGTCCCAAATAACTGGCAAATTAAGCGGTAAAACTGGACAGGTTGGAACTTCCCACTTTCTTAGTTCTTTTTTTCCAGAGTTTTTAGAATGTGCTGCTCCTCTTAAGGTCTTTCGTTCTTCTCCAAACCTTTAAGGATTTAAGTCCCGTGTTAACAGACTGCCTCTTATCTCGCTTGAGACACCTGCGGTACGTTAGTATTTAGGTTTTTGCCTTTGTAAATTGTATAAAGATATAAAAAGGTAACACTGTACTTGTAATCTGTAAAAAGTATGTAAGGTCCCATACATTACCCACAATTGTTAAACTGACTTATACTTTGGCCACGATAAATTGATAAGGAATACCTAGTAAGTAACTCCGGTTACTGTAGTTTTAAACCAATAAAAAATAAAATAAATATTTTTTATTGTGGTAACTAGGGTTACTGACTTTTTAAACCAATGAAATACATTTTTGTTCAGGTGTTTTTGTCGGTTTATAGTAAAAGTTAAAAAAAAAAGAAAATGGGGGCGAAAAATTTTACGACATATAATCAGTCTTGTATGCTTAAATTATAAACTTAGTAACTAACTATCGTATATTCTTATGATTTTTGCATGCATAAATGCAAAAAAAGACAATAAATGCTTAGTCTACTAAGTGTTTTAGTGGTTATCATCATGTATTTCGTAAAAATTCTTTAATGACGGAAAATGTACAAAGTCGGTTTATTTGTGTCTGCAGTTCAAGTCTAAGTACCCAAGAACTTTTCGTGGCTTTATCAAAAATTACTCGGCTTAGTCTGTAATCCATTCTTTGTGTTATTTAGGTTGTTAGACAGTGATTTCTAATATATTTTTTGAAATCTATTGCTTTAATTTCAGAAATAATTCTTTTTTCTATTCCATACACAAACCAAAGTCAGGTAATTTTTGTTTAATTTTTTTGCCATTTTGAATCTTAATACCCATTTTAATCAGCTGTTTGACCGTGATACGTGTCCGTCATTGGTAACCGGTGACAAGTGTCCGTTATTGGTAAGTTCGTAATTATTCGAAATATGAAATTGTTTAAATTAGCAAACTAGTAGCATTTTTCACGCTCTTTAAGATTAGAAAAACAATTGACAGTCGGGGTTTTAAGTTATACAGCATACATTTTTTTAATGTATTGTATTTTAACAATCTTGTTTATTTTTTATCACTATTAGAAAGAACTTTTAAAATCCTATAAAAAAATCCAAATGTGATATATCCAATTTTTCATAGTTTCGGAAATATGGCCATCCTCAGGAATTTGATAGTAAACTGGCATTATTTAAAAAAAAAATTGTTTTAATTTTTAACACCCCATAGTTCAAAAACTAAGACGTTTAGGACATATATTTATATAAAGTTTTTTTCTTGTTTTTTGTTATAGAATCGTTTGGTTAAGTTTGTCGGTTGAGTTACTGGACACATGTGTGTAGGTAATTTGATTGAAATTGAAGAAAACTTTGATGTCTATTGGTGCCTAAACGGTGAGGTTTATCGACTTTAATAAGGAAAACCTTATTTTTTAAGTTTTTGATTGTCTATAAAATGGCGCCCCAGCTTTGCGATATCTGTCAAAATAAAAAAGTTATGATGTAAATAAATTTTAAGTCTTAGGTAAAGTGCCCTCTGGCGGTATTTAAAAAAAGTACTTTTATCTTAAAATTTTAGAAGCTGCAAAGCTTGATTTGTGTGCCAAATATCAACTGGATTGATTAAAAAATAAATGTAATATGGCGAGAAAACCAAAATAAAAATTGAACTTTGACGGCTTGTAACTCAAAAACGAATGACATTTTGAAAAAATGTATATGAAGCTCTACCCTTATTTTGTCAAGGAGAATAATCCCCTTAAGTTTCGTGATCGATTTTTGAATCACCCTGTATAAACAAAACAGTCATGAACCAATAAAAAACCGAACAACGTCACACATCAGGAGAAACGATACAATTACTGCGCGGCCAGTTTCCAGGTCGCATTATTTTACGTAACGGCCATATCAATTGGTCGTCGCTATCCTGTAAATTAGGTAACTCTTTTAGACTTTTAGAATATTTTCTTTGTCGGTATCTTAAGAGCAAAGTCTACGAGAATCATCCAAATACCAAATACATAATTGTAATTAACTACTTTCAAAGGGATGAAGATGGCAATATATCCGAAACTATGAAAAATTGGATATATCATATAAAGATTTTTTAAAGGATTTTAAAAGATTTTTCTAATGGTAATAAAATATACAGGATGTTCCATTTAAAAAAAAGGTATTTTGCTGTGTAACAAACAACCGATTGCCAATTGTTTTTTCTGATCTTTAGTCTTAAAGAGCGTGAAAAATGCTACTAGCTGCTAATTTAAGCTATTTTGTATTTCGGGTTATAACGAAGTTACCAATGGCGGACACTTAATTTGGATGATACGGTATATTAACAAAAAACCACCTGTAAAAAGAAATGCGCATCTAGCAAATTACGTCCATGGGAACAATCTCAAGGTGTACACAATGTAAATAAACAGTTCCATAAATTTCGTTGTGGCTCACTTTCTTTTCATCGCCTTTGTAATGGTCTCACGATTCCACCCACTAAGTTCGTGGAACATTCTATGCATTCTTGTTTTCAATGGCTTTGACTTCAGTGTAGATTATGTCTTAGATCTGGGTAAAATAGAACATTACTGTAGTTTACCACACAATGTGTTTATTGACAATTTGCATAATATCTTAATTGGACAAACAAAACCTTTAATAATTTCTGAAGCACTTGGCATGAAAACTGATTCACGTTTTTTAGAGACATTAAAAATATATTTTTATATAATTGGACTGACATATTAAAGTTTTATCAAAGAAAATGCTCATGTGAATCACAGTAGTCTCTAAGGCTATGTAACCTGAAAAAACAAGAACTTTAGTGTACCAGAAGATATCACATTTTGTAAAGACAAGTGTACGGGTAGCTTCTGGTTTGTCAGATATGTTAATTGAAGGGTATGCCGGACAACGTTCTAACCGACAGTCTGGTCTAAAGTTGGATTTACACAAAAATATTCTTCTCACCCATACGCGTAAGCTCCCACCGTTTCACGTAAGTCTCTCACAATTTTGTCCTTGTGGACATGTCAAAGCAATTATACACACATCTTTATATCCCCGTGTTATATGTGCCCTGGCAAAAACTCTTTTATGTTTTATTAGAATTGGCCAATGTCCTAGTCAAGCCGAAAGCAGGGCTAGATAAAAGGAGGGCTGTGGGTGACTTAGCCCCTCCTAGATCGGCAATTAGCCCCCCAGGACGGCGCTTAGCCTCACCAAGAACGCAATTATCCTTCACAAAATGAATACCCTTAAAATCGTGTTAACCCATTAATGCCCAGAACTATAAACTTTTTATCAGATATTTAAAATAAATGTTTTGGGTTTAAAAATGCTAGAATATATCCTAAAAAAATATTTTAAAAAATCTTTTATTTGTAGTTTTGGAGTTTAAAAGTGGGTCGTTATTGACCTCTATGGGCACATATAGGATAATAAAAATAAAATAAAATTTGCTTTTATTTACTGAATTAAAAGATATTTAACACTTTAACTTGATTACATACTCGTATTATAGAATTGGTGGTTGGTATCACTTTAAAACAATGCAAAACAAAATGTACTGCTTCCAGACGCTACTGGATTGATTATCAGCTGTCGAAATGTAGTGACTCTACCCAGTCTCGTCAAATTTTCCCTGTTACACGCCCTTTCTCGCGTCCCCGACCTCGAACCGCCTAAAGTCGAGGTTTTCTCGCAACCCCTCTAGATAAATCAACTCTGACTCGAACCACATTTTAATGTAAAACGGGTAGTTTTGCGCCGATACACCCAACAGTACAAGAAAATTTATTGCTAGTCATTAGGGCCGTTCCTAAGGTGACTGGCGCCCTGGAGGAAAAAAATATTGGCAAACCCTATAGGAGGATGTCTTTTAATAAATTTAGGTATTTAAATTTTTGAAGACCAAAAAAAGTCCCTACTTTTTTAAAATACTTTGCTTACCAAGGGGCGAAAGCGCCAATTTGTTAATTTTACAGGAAAGCGTTTTAAAGAAAATGGGTCCTATTTGGAACACGATAATTTTTTAAATAGTTTATTAATTATTTTACTGTTTATGGTGTTACGTAGGTCAATATACATGCTTACTAAATACATGTGTAAAATTTGAATACTTATAAGTTATTACAGCTAAAATGGACCCAAATGGACGTTTGCCCTTTCGTTAGATTTTTTGAATGTTATTTTGGATGTTCGCCTGTTCTATTATACTAATATTTAAATTAAATAAAACATGTAGCCGCTCTTTCAGGTATTTTATTCGTTATGAAAGGTAGATTTATGAAAAATATTGTTAATACAACTTAACAGTAACAACTAGTTTCAGTAAAGCTAACGAACTAAAGAATAGCAACTCCTATAAATCAAAAACAATATTTTAAAAGTAAACATACACACTTTAACAGTAGATACTAGAGGATGACCACAAAAAATAAATGATAATTTCTTTTATTAATTTATAAATAAAGATTATCGAAACATACTAAAATTAAAAACATTTGGTTGTTTATTCATGCCGAAGATCTTTAAAATATTTTTAAAATATTGGATCTTTTACAACAGGCGCGTAAGACCTGTGCATAAACTAATAAGATCATTGTACTTATCTCAAGAGAGTTTTGTCAAGTCTTTGTTTGAAAGAGGTATAGGCTGAGTCATGATTTCAAGCGTATTTCTTTTAAGGGGCAATACGAAGTAGTTTTCAGCTAGGTGGCTGTTCTTTACTAAAAGTTGTGAAATATTATCTTTGTCTACCATAACCTCCTTTACTTTCGTCCAATCGACATCCTCGCCTGTTTCGAATTTTCTAACCGACTTTATACGAATTTTTTCAGAAAGATTTAAACTTATAAAAATCATTTATATTTATGCTAATAACAGTGTATGGTAGATTTCGTTTAGCCAGTTTTACAATAGGTGGAAGCTGAGCAGGTATAAAGATGTCGCCGGCCAAAGACATAGCTGTTGATACTGAGCTATGGGCCGAATCGCCCTCGCTTTGACCGTGGTTCGTTTCAAAAAAATGTAAGTGCATTTTTCTAAGGTTTTTGAATTTGCTATTGTTTGCAGCAGCATAGTAAAAACAATCGATGTTGCGATTCTGACCGCCGCAACCATCTGAAAAAAGGTATACTTCACGAAGGCCACGATGGTCTAATTCACGAAGGTACCTTGCTACACAAGTCAACATTTTGTTTGCACCTCGTTTAGCTATATAGTTTCGTCCCACAGAAAGTACATACACTCTTTATTACCTATGTTGTGAAGGTAGTTGGATGACCTGTTGAAGGTCAAAAACTGCGGAAGCCACAATGTTAGGATAAGTTTTTGATAGTTCTTTGACGTTTTCCTTTTCATCTTTATGTTTAAAAAAAACATTCTTAAGCCTTTTCTTCCTGCGTCGCCTTGTATGTAGAACATGCACAGAGAACACTGGTCCTTCTTAGGATGCTGGAATGAGAGATTAAGAGATCGAAATATTCTCCGATAAGTATGGTAACAGCATATCTTTTCTTTTCCAGCTTTTTCTTCTTTATACAAATCATACATCTTTTTTACCGTTAGGTCTGGATATAGATATTCCCTGCTAGTTGATTTTCTACAAAAATGCGATTCTATTCGTGGAAATTTTTGTATATGATCAAATGCCGAGTCTCTAAGTTGTTTATCTAGCTCTTCTAGTTCTTTACTTCGGCCTCCACGCTTATCCAAAGCTACTGTTTCTTCTTCAGTCAGTTTGGTCAACGCTGTTCTCAAGGTCTTTTTCGAAATGCCCAAAGTATTTAGAAAAATAATTCTGCATACACGCGTTGTACTGCCCGCATTTGAGAGTCTATATTTTAATGTTCTTTTTCTGCGTGAAATCTGAGCTGTTGTTCTCTTTTTTTATCTCTTCTAGTTGTTCATGTCTTACCAGAAAATCTTTTTCTAGCTGTAAACTCTTTGTATTATAAAAAGCATCATGAATTTTTTGTCTTTGGTCCTCGTCAAGGTTGTCACACTCTGTAGCTTTTGCATTTACCTTTTTCACAGCGAGGTTTTATTTATTTGGCAGGCATACTTTTTTTTGTCACAGGACTAACATAAGTCGTTCCTTCCGTTCTTAAAGCATGCGCGGTTCTTTTCTTGTGTTTTCTAATTTTGTTTTCCAACTGTATTTCCCTTTTTCACCATCTACGGAAAACCTAGAACTATTACCAACAGTACAAATGGGCTGCCCAACAGAAAGATGTAGGCATAACGACCAATATTACTATTGTGAGATCTGACAATTAGGCGAAACTCCATTTTGTGCATGTTCGCCCCTTAGTCTGATCCTATAATGTATTTAGTGTCGCTTACGCCTATAGACAATTTTGATGTTTACGGGAAACTGCTATAGATAGACGTTCGCCAGTTTGCTAGATCATAGATACCCTTAAATCTGACCACTTGATGGACTTAACTCCAAAACGACAAAAATGTCGCTTTCGCCCCTTCGTCTTATCAGCAAATAACACACAATGGGCAAATCCCACTATTTTTTGTGTTCTGTGTTAGTGAATAAAATAAGTCCAGTGTCAGAAATAAAACGGGGAAATGCAACTATTTTTAGATTGATACAATTTTCAAAACTATAGGAAAAGATAAAAATAGACTCAAAATATGTATAGTATTTTCTTATAGATCTCATGAAAACACCTTGACAGTGATATTCAGTTTTATATGTACCCAGTTTTCTATTAAACTCTTTAAGGTTAGCCATAGACCCCAAAACTATGAAATTTGGATATATCACATATAGACTTTAGTGAGTTTGAAAGATCTTTTTAATGGTATAAAAATAAGTACAGGGTGTTTCATTAGTGCATGTTTATTTTTATTGTAGAACTAAAACTGATTAGTCAATTATTTTTCTAATCTTTAGTCTTAAAGAGCGTAAAAATACTAGTTTGTTATTAACTATTTCTTGTATTTCAAGTGAGAACGAATAACTAATGACGGATACTTAATTTGATAGGTTACCTACACTGAACTACCTCTAAATTGGACCACTGCAGTAACATAAAATCGAAAGTTGCTTGATTTACATATATTCTGGTGGATTGTATATTATTTTATAAGTTTTTAGAAACAAATTAGTTTGAGGTCTTATGGTCCATTTCTAAGGACCATGAGAATTAATGCCTAAATTGTTATCATTTTTTTACTAAAATATAGTTTTACTAAAAAATTGTAGTTTGATATTTTTACTAAAATAAAGCTGGATATTTATTTTATTCAAACAATTTTCCCAGGGAGTAAATATCATTTGGTACACATATAAGATTTATGACAAAATGGTAAAAAATGATAAATGGTGGTGATGGTCCATTGCACCCCAGGCAACTTTTACCCTGTATATTATTATAATATTTTGATATATTGTCCTTTTAAACAGTTTTTGATTTTTTTGTTCCTTTCCTATATACCATTGAACTGACATAGCCTTTCTTCGTTAACTCAATGTCATATATGCTGTTAATGGGTGTATGAATAAAGAAGCAAAAAAGTATAAGCATTTGATTCTTTTTATTCATATGGTTCAATATCTCAAAGAAACCAACAATAAATAACTCATAGTTTATTTTCTATTTTTGATGTAAAGAATTAAATAATGGGTCAAAATTCATTAAAATACCAAGGGATCTTCCCACTCTACTTAGCAAAAATTCTGTTTTTAAAACATCTTGTACATATTATGTATTTTCCATCAACTAAAAAAGTGTATCCAAATAAACATTTCTTAATTAAGTTAATTTTTTATCTATACAGGCGCAAGTTATTTCGTGTATAAATAGAGTTACTTTGGACAATCTGTATCTGTATTAATTTTACGTAATTAAGAAAGGAAGCAAAAGGCCGTCTGTGAAAACTTTAAGAGCCCTCTACAGATGTACTGTAAAGGAAGAATGAGAGCGGCAGCTTGTTTAAGTTGAAAAAATTACGTATTCTTACCCTTGTTTCACACTAAGCCGGATTCGCCAGACAAAATAGTAAAAAATTATACGAAGCCTTTGAGTTTGCCGACTTTCCGCGGTCTCAACGTGTTAAAGGTCTCATACGACTCCATACACTTCGATAGCGTCGGTCCGTCGCCCGGATTTCCGGCTTCTGCTAATGTGAAAAGGCAGTTATTCTTGGGAGTAGAAACCGTAAAAATATTCGTTAAAAGGTTCCTCAATTTCAAACTGAAATTTTGCTGAGACTATTTAAAATTTACTGGTGTTTTTTAATTTTAATATATTTGCTGATTTTTAAAGTATTTTATAATCTTACATATTTTAGAGGATTTATTATAATTGAAAATTAACAATAAAATATCATATCTTGACAGGAGCTTTATAGGTATACGCAAATCTCACATGGGTTTTAAATTTCCGTCACTGATTTTTTACTGATATGCGCCCACCCGTTTAAATCTTTACGCAATTCAGGTATTTTAATAAGTTACGTCAACTGAATATGTATAAACACAAAATAAGCTTCATGCAGTGTATTGATCTTATTTTATTCTGTATTTATTGAAATATTATTATCAAACACACTTTTAATCTTTAAGGTTACACTCTGTATATCACCAGTAAACCTTTAAGGGGAACTTTTACATAAAGAGTTTCAAACTTCACTTGCAGGTGTTTACTGATGATGAGGAACTTTACAAAAGTGGGCCTAAAAAAATGTTAATTATTGAATAATCTTAATGTTTATCAGTTTGTGTTTATTATTTATTATTGCAATGGGACCTAAAATTCCATTAAGCATTATTTGATTTGCTCCTCCCACCCCCTTAATAGTGACTTACTGATAAAGTGAACACACGTCCCGATTGTGCGGGACAGTCCCACTTTGTGAAGGAATGTCCCTACGATTTGAGAAAATGTCGATTTTTGTAAAAAAGTCCCGACTTGTGCTGGGACTGCATGTGAGAAGGGTTTATTTTTGATTGGGTAGCGGAGGTAAGTACCTTTTTCGCTCTTCAAAACTTTTGGGGAAAACCAAAAAGTACATCTAATTTCACTAGTCCCAATTTCTAAGTTTGAGAAAATGTAGTTATTTTACTTACTGATTAAAAATGTTATACAAAATTATACAAATTTTTCTTTTTAAAAAGTATTAAAGAGCAAAAATACATTATTAGCACTTCCCTTTAGGGACTTCCAGTCATGTTAATGGAATATTTGTCTTGTTTTTATACGTGAAATACACTAGTGTGGGCTACTTTCGGGACACTTGGTATAAAAATGTGTGTTTTCGTACATGAAGAGTAAATGTAACAGTAATGTATTAATCAAATAATGAAAGTATTTATGCGCTAATGGTGTTGCTAATTTCATATTTACTTGTTTAATTACTATATTAAACTACCAGTATATAAAATCTACTTTTACTAAATGAAATAATTAATCCACTTTATTATGTATGTGTCAATTCTAGGGACCTTGTTTCCAAGGGTGAGAGAAAGAGAGAGTTTGCCTTATTTCAAATAAATACACCAAATCCACGCTGATAACACAAACTAATCTTTAGTCATAAATATATTCTTATATCTTCACTTCTGTGGCTTAAACTTCAGATTTTTAAAATGTGGATTTTATAAACGTCTAGTTATCCGTAAAAAGTATGTTTAAACTTAAGATTTCGTAATCGCTACTCCAATACCGCTTAAACCTGAGATAAAGGAGGGTTTTTAAAGAAATTTGAAATTAGGCGGATGTTTTAAATGTTTAATCTTCAGTTTAAAGCAAAGATTTATTTGCACAGTTTACCTACACTTTTATGATACCCGGCCTTAATGCATCGCCGGGCGGGACATAGGAAATCCCATGTAATTTTTAATGGGGTTAGTACGAATTTTTTGATAATAATAAAGCACTAAACTTCAAAATGACAACGTAATGTCACGCTAACTGGTATTTTTATTGTTGGTCAGAAATATGAGGCGATAATAATGTAACAATTTTTAAAAATATATTAGCATCTAACTAGCAAACAGGTTAACCTAAAAATCTAAAGTTTTTACCATGGACTTAGATTTGCATGCCCTTCAATAAACTTTAATAGAATTTTTCTCTAAAATAATTAGGGGAGCCAATAATTGACCCCATTAAAAATTACATAGGATTTCCTATGTCCCGCCCGGCGATGCAACACCCGGTATATTACAACCAAAACCTATACCATATATAGAATTTGTAGGGAAATAAGCTCCGTCGGCATAATCTACTAATAACCCCTTAAAAAATGATTCACGGTAGTCGACGAAGCAAGGTCTTATCGTGAAAGTAATAATACGACACTGTTCCTTTGACTTCCGTAAATTGTGGTTAATCATTTTATTGCAGGGGCGGTCACAGGGGGGGCATGCCCCCCTTGGATGCGACATCCTTCTATTTTATTGTGTTTCATACATGTCTAATGGCAAATATGGACATTTATTGAGGGTCCCCTACCCAAGGTTGGTCCGAGGGGTGAGGCTGATGATGGAATTGAAGAGGACCTTTTCAAAGAAGTGGGAAGGAGGTTTTGTTTAATTTTATAAAAAGAATGAAAGGTAAAAACAATAAAAGAGGTTAGAGGACCTTTTTTGCTTCTTCAAGTTTTTTTAAGGGTTACTTTGAAAAGTAATATAAAAGTAAGTAAAATAAAATGAGGACCTTTTTTTCTTTTGCTCTTCAACTTTTTCCCATTCATATTTGGCAAAAAGATTTTCCCATATTTCGATTCGGTTTTCTTTTTTGATGTTATTCTCTGCCATCTGACTTGGATGCAGAACTCAAAAAGAAAATATGCATCATTTGCTTTGTTAGTAAATCCTATCTTTACTGACTGAATCAGAGAATCTAAATATGGAATGAACATTGATGATTTTGTAATATTATTCTATTGATGTTTGTGATTTATAATTATTCCCACTAGGTTACTACTCACTACGGATCACAAAACTCAAAGAATTACGCTACTAGTAAGATAGCTACCTACAATACAAGCTTTAAAAAAAACCAGTTATATCAAAATTAACCAACGAATAATAGTTATTTATTAGATAGAAATTGAGTTATATTACATATAAGTCACGCAAGAAAAGTTTAACTCTTGAGCCCGAAGGGTGCGAGAGAGAGGTAATTTTCTTAAGTGACTTATATGAATAACTCACGTGTCTAATACAAAATTTTAACGCTTTCGTATAAATCGTTTTAATATCGAAAATAATTTGAAAACGTCATCCATTATTTGTTACTTTGTCATTGTCAACACCAGCAACAAAATTGTGTGTATTGTCTATAGTCACTAGTGAGCTAAAGGGTACTGGCTCACTAGTGACTTATAGTACACTATCCTCAAAATCTGATCAATTATGTAGATATTATATGTAAGTGTTGGATAAAAGCATCTCCCTTTTATACATATAGGTTTTTATCCAACGCCACATATAATATCTACATAATTGATCAGATTTTGAGGATATAAAGTGTACTATAAGTCACTAATTGAGCTAAAGTACCCTTTAGCTCACTAGTAGATAGGCTAATACAAAATTTTGTTGCTGGTGTTGACAATGACAAGTAACAAATAATGGATGACGTTTTCAAATTACTTTCGATATTAAAAACGGTTTATACGAAAGTGTTGGATAAAATTTTGTATTAGACACGTGAGTTATTACATATAAGTCACTTAAGAAGGTACCTCTCTCGCCCTTCGGGCTCGAGAGTTAAACTTTTCTTGCGTGACTTATATGTAATATATCACTTATCTAATAAATAACTA
Source organism: Listronotus bonariensis (assembly GCA_014170235.1). Lineage (NCBI taxonomy): Eukaryota > Metazoa > Arthropoda > Insecta > Coleoptera > Curculionidae > Listronotus > Listronotus bonariensis. The sequence goes on along the minus strand of JACEGR010003103.1, from coordinate 75,401 downwards.
TTTGTATGTAGCTTGACCAATAAGGAAAACTAACCTTTTTATTGGAATAATATTTGTTGTTTATATTGTTCAAGTATTCAATACCGTACAATTCCGTTTAAAAAATTATGTTACTTTTTATGTTTAAGACAGCCCACGAACTTCTTCAAGTGCCATCTCCGCTGCGAAGGTTGGCTATCATCATGGCAATTCTAATCTTTGAGGCTGCCGCTCGAAAAAGTTGAATAAAACTGCAGGCGAACCATTCTCTAAGGTTTCTCAACAAGGACATTTTTCTTCTCCTAATGCTACGTTTGTCCTGAATCTTTCCCTGCATAATCAGTTGAAGCAATTGGTACTTATCATTTCGTGTAATGTGGCCCAGGTACTGGAGTTTTTTGTCATGCCAATCACGACGGGCGAACTGCCCAAAAACTTAAGTTTAGCAGAAGATGGCCACAAAAGCCGTACACAGTATAGTTATTACTACCTCTTTTTCTTTGTTTATCCTGTCTAGTACTTCCTGGTTCCTCCTTCCAGGAGATTTTAAAATTCTTCGGTACGTCCACATCTCAAATGCTTCCAGCTTGTTCGTGCATTGTTTATTACACATACAACAAGATTAAGAAAACATAGCACTTTAGCATTCTTAATTTTAACGTTAGGCTCAGACTTCGGCTACAAAATGCTTCATGTTGTTAAACGCATTTCGAGCCTTTTCTATTCTAACTTCTTGTGTATAATCATTTGACTGGTTAATATTTGGTCCTAGATAGTTGTATATCTGTACTCGTTCTATTTTTCAGCCTACGACGACCTATGCCCAAGTATCAGGTATCGGTACATAGTACTGTGTGTGTCGGGTTATCAGATTTTAATTCATATTTTTCCCTGTTCCATCAACGTTGTCCAAGCACTGAAACATGATAAAACAACTACCTAAAAATGTCTTCCCGACTGGGGATTCGACCTCGGGTCATCTAGGTACGGGTGAGGTATTCTGACCGCTGCGCTGCCGGGGAAGACAAATGCCTTTTTTATGTTAAGAACTCTTAGTTCTTTTTTGTTTAAAATGTCATGTAACATAATAATCATTAAGTTTTTTGAAAATGATTTATTAATTGAAGGGTATACCGAAACAACGTTCTAACCGCCAAAAGTTTAGTTTTGAGAAAAAAACTAAAAAACGCTTTTTATTTTTCTTTCAATTAACACTTAAGGATATGTTATTGCATTTAAAATAAACAACATCTTTTATGAACCTTTAATAAAAAGTTCTGAAGGCAAGAAAAAAATTCCTAAAACAACGTTTTACATATGTTTATGTCACTTACAACGTTTTTACACGGAAACAAGTCTCTTACGACCTTCTTTTTTACGTTTAATGGGTCAAACGTCTTTTATTGTGACGTTGTTAGGAGAAAGGACAGTATGGTTTTAAACAATTTTTAGGTTATTTGATGCTTTATTTGGTTTCTGGGAGATTAAATTTAAACAAAATATTATTTGGCTTTTCTCCAGAATAAAATTAAAAAGTTTATTTAACATTTTAGGAAAATTAAAACTTTTATACATTATGAAGAACTATTCTGCTCTTACACAATATAATAAAAGTTATGATTACTTTAAAAGAAATAAAATAATGAAATATTTAATATTAAGTTACTTACAATACGAAGGTTTCAATCTATAAACAAAGGTTCATTAGCACTCCGGTTGAAATTATTTTAATCCAATAAAACAAAATCTTAACAAGACGCCAGACAAGAACTGGGCCAATCGTTGCGTCTCAAAAATGTTGTAAATAGTTTACCAAAAATGTGGCAAACAGTTTACCTATAAACTTATTGATAAACTTGTTAGAAAACTGAAAAAAATAAGCCTCCCACAGCCGTCCCTTTATCGAGCCCCTGCTTTTGACTTGGCTAGGACATTGGCCCACTTTAATGAAATATAGGAAAGTTTTTTGCCAGGGCACATAGAACGTTGTTACGCGGATATAAGGATGTGTGTAATCGCTTTGACATCTCCACAAGGACAAAATTTTGAGAGATTTGCGTGAAACGGTTAGGGCTTATGCGTAACCAGAACATTTTTTATGCAAATCCAACTTAAGACCAGGATGTCGGTTAGAACGTTGTTCCGGCATACCCTCCAAATAATATATTAAAATTATACCTTTCAATTATAGAGGCTAAAAACTTAAGGTGTCCGATATAAATACGACTTTTCCCTACCGCCCAGACTACCTCCTGCATTCCACTCTGAACAATTTCCTTTTAATGAATTTTTGCAATCGCTGCAATTGTCGATAAAGATGAAATACCAAGAACTTGCTATTTTCAAGACTAGGTAATTTTGTTAATTTCAATTAAACAACGTCATTAAGGAAAGTGTTATTTTCTTTTACGGTTATATTTTTTTATACTTTATCGCTTATAATACCAGTCTCAAACGAAAGCTAAACCAGGAAAAAGAAAATAACAGAAAAACAAAGCAAAAGTGAAATTTATAGCTGTCGGAATAACTCGTTAAGAAAAATCGTTAACAATAATTGATAAGTGTGGACATAAGGATAATTATAACAAATCGATTTAAGAATTTATTAACACTTTTTAACTTTTTAATTATTAGAATGCGTCATTATACAATCCATATGTGTGTGAACTAGTAAATGAAGAAGAGAAAGGAACCATAAAAAATTCATACGCGGTTTAAGTGTTCCGGGACTACATTATTTATGTTCGTTATTCGAATATCGTGGAAAAAGAATAATTAGGTTCTAACAAAATAATTTCTTGCCATAAATTTGGAATTATATTTTTCGCAAACACATTCACACGTTTTCCTTATTTTACCATATTCATATTAGAAGTGCCTAAAAAATTCTACCACAGATTTCTGAGACTAGAATATGACGATATAACTCAAGCCCAAAAGTAAATGATATGACAGATACAGAGTGTCAAAAGTTTACTTTGGTTTTAGTTATATATAGTCCGGGAGGTAGCAATGTCGGCAAAACAAGAATTTTTGATTGGCTGATATTTTGATGTTGTTCTCCCTTCTCTTTCGGGTAGATTCTCGGGTGTCTGGCTGACGGTGGCGGTTGCGTTGGCGCCCGGCTGTGACCTTGAAATTCAGACCTGTCACTGATATGCCAAAAACTCCTTGGTTATATATTATCGTTCCAAGTTTCATCAAAATATACCTAACGGCTTAAAGGAACTATGTAATTAGCAATGGTAAATGTGTCTGGCGATTAAAAAATAAGTTTGGCAAACCTATTTAAAGACAAGAAATTAAAAATTAGTTTTCCTAAAATGTTTTCAAAACCTTGGATTATTACTTGTACAGGTAGGATGCGAACTACACAACCACTATCGCTAGCCAGACAGCCCAGGGTCTATCCAGAATCAAAAATCAGCTAACCTAAACTTCTTTTTTAAAACGTTGCCACCTCCTATACTATTACAAATGACTTTATTGATTAACAACGTTTGGCTCGAAGGAGTTTTGCGAGGTGGAAAATTAATTAATATCTGCTCTGTAAAATTTAGGGAGTTCCTGTTATGCTCACATTTAAGACGAAATAACTGTTTTATTCCCTTTGTATTTTACTCCTCGATAAACATTCTAATTTTAAATTTATTTACATAAAAAAGATATGTATATGTATGTAGGAGAAGTTATTTTGACCAGCCGTTTTTGAGATATTATTATAAAAAAACTTCGCTATTCTCAAACGCTATACCCATACAGCTCTTTAAAAATGCTAACGAAATTTTCCATAGAGTACAATTTTAATTAAAAAAAAATAATAATAATTTTAACGATGTAGTATTCTTTGTAAACACGAAAATAGAGGTCAGTTTAAAGTTTTGTCTTTAATAGGGAATAAAATTACCAGCACATTTTTGTGTTTGCTTTTGTGATTATTTTGTAAGCATTAAAAAGTAATACAATGAAATGCAGTGGTAACTTTAAATAATAAATAAAAAATGTATACGCAAATATTTTAAAAATAAGAGACACCATTTATTTTTTTTATTAAAAAATTAATTTTTCTTAATATTTTCATTTATTTTTCATTGCAGAATGTGTGTCTGTGTCATAGACATGTTGTAATTTTATTTAAAAAGTATGTATTAAACAACACGAGGTTTTAATTTTTAGTGAATAAAAAACACGGAGTTTCATGTTTTATTTTTCATCGGTGCTGGGGGCACTTGTCCCTCTACCAGATATACTTGATAGCTCAAAAATTCCAAAGGATTTTGGGTAAAAATTATCAGCATTTACTTCCATCCTTGATTTTGTATAGGATTGTCAAATTAACTACTAATTGGCAAATTCAATGTTTTTATTTTCTACGTCTTTCCCAGACATGTTGAGATATTCAAGACTTAGAGAGCTTCTACTCCTTGTTTGATTTTAACAACTTTAAATTTAAAAAATGAAATACAAAAGCAAACCAAACGGAAACATTAAATCTACAGGGTCTCCCATAATAGGCTACCCATTTTAATATTTTTATTTTTTTAGCTTTACCAAACAAACTTTATTATACTAAATTACAGCTTACTCTTTTGGGATTTAGAATAATCCTATACAGGGTGATCTGTAATCGATCACGAAACTTAAGGGGTGATTTTACTTGACAAAATAAGGGCAGAGCTCATATAATTTTTTTCAAATGTCATTCATTTTCGAGTTAGCAAGCCGTCAAAGTCTGTTTTGCAGATTCTAAAATTTTAAGACAAAAGTACTTTGTTTAAATACCGCCAGAGGCACTTTACCTAAACATAAAATTTATTTACATCATAACTTTTTTATTTTGACAGATATCGCAAAGCTAGCGCCATTTTATAGACAATCAAAACTTAAAACAGAAGGTACCTTTATGAAAGGCGATAACCTCACCGTTTAGGCACTAATAGACATCAAAGCATCAATCCACTACCTACATTGCTATAGGGTGTCCAGTAACCTAACACTTCGACAAACTTACAGGGCGATTCTACAACAGAAAACGAGAAAACTTTATATTAACATATTGTCCTAAACATCTTAGTTTTTGAACTACGTAGTATTAAATATTAAAACTTTTTTTCATTATTTTTAAAATCGTCCTTTTATCTAATATTGAAAAATTGTGTTAGAATTAGAATTACTGTATTTATAAGTTTATCATAACCTATAGATAGCTGTAATTTAGTATAATAAAAGTTTGTTGGGTAAAAATCATACATTAAAATAGGTAGCCTATTATAGTAAACCTGTATGGGAGTCTATAATAGGATCAATACAATTACAAGGGTAAAGGGTTATTGTTGCGAATTTTTTTATTTTATACCTGCAATTATTTATTATTTCTTACCAAATTAACCAAATAACCTGATATTTTAACCACCTCCAAAACGAGAAGGTTCTCAATTCGCCTGTATGTATTTTTTGTTTGTATGTTACGCGATTACTCCGGAGTTTGTAAATCAATTTTAAAAACTATTTTTTTATTTAAAAGAGGGCACTTCCGCGGTGGTCCCATAAAAAAAACAAGTCAGAATTGCTGAAAGAGAGAGGTGCTAGACCTATGATATTAATTTTGAAGTCGATTTAATTTTTCTAAAAAATTTAATATTGTTTATTTTGTACGATAAAAATAAAAAAGTTTAATGGTGTGTAAATTTTAACTTGCCACCTGTTACAATGTAGCATGCGATATCAATGTAATGTCGAAAGAAGTTAACTGACAAAATAATAATGTCGCATGCTGCAATGAGTTTTCATTATTGGAGAAATTGTAAATTCGCAGTTTTAGATAATATCTTTTAACCGTTGCCACTTACACCTTTCTAGTCAAAATACAATAAATACTTTTTATATAACCTTGCATAGAAATTTAAGTAGCAGCAAATTAGTACCCTATATTTTTAAATAACAATAGATAGATTTATAAAAGATAAAATAATCAATTAACTCCGTAAAGTTTAAAACCTTTGTAAATTAAAAAAAAAAAAAACATGATTATGAATACTTTAAACAATTTCATGATGTCATAGTATTTAAAAATAGTTAATATAAATCTCTGAGAGTAATAAAACTAGTTTTAAAGATTTAGTGTTTTTTCTTAAGTACCAAGCCCATATTTTAATAAAGAAAAAAATTAACTATGCATTTTTAAATAATAACAGATGCAGATTGGTATTCGTAAATCCTCTTATTGATATTGGCAGCATGAATATTTTTATAGTTTATTTGTTTTCTGGGAATATACATTTAAACAAAATATTCTTTGGCTTTTCCTCAGAATAAAGATATTATGTTATAAATATTTTAAGAAACTTTAACTTTTTATATGTTATGAAGAGGTATTCTGCTCTTGCAAGAATATAATAAAACTTAAGATTACTTTATTTTCATTTATTATTTAATTTATTAAATATCTGTATTCTGGAGAGTTTTTGATTTACCAGCAGGCTGAGTAGGCTGGAGCCTAGGGCGGCACATTTTTACACGACATGATTTAAGTATTATCGCAGTAAATAAATATGCTTTTTCCGTGACGAAAAAAATATTATTTTATCCCTATCGACAGGTACCTAAATGTGACTTTTCAGAAAATTACTTATTTCCTGTGGGAAAAATGTGAATACTTTTTTAACGGGCATACATACAGCTAATTAAACGTATATAGGTGTTTAATTTAACAATATTTTATTATGCAGAACCTACATTTCCTTTGGTAATTATTAACAAACCGGACGCATCGCCGATTTTAATGAAATTTGGTATACGGGGTTTTTTGGGGCCCTGATTACGAATCTAAAATAATTCTTAGTCGAACACATTTTGTTCTCGAGAACTTTATTATAAAACTTAAATAGAAAACTAACCTAAATTAACTATATTCTTTCTTCTTTTTGCACGCAATTTTTGAGTTTTCCGCTAAATTGGCACTTAATATTTCATTTCCACCTTCTAAAAACCAATTTTTAATTTAATTTACCCATTTTTTTTGAAATTGCAAAGCTTCATTTTTAATCATGGCAGTAGCCTTGACGTTGAGAGACAACACAACCTCGAGCTAGAATCTAGACCATTTTTTCCCTCGTATAATAAATAAAAAAATTTCCGTGATGGGAAAAAATATCATTTTATCTCTGTTGACAGGTACTAAAATGTAACTTTTTATAAAATTACTTTTTTTCCGACAATATTATTATGTAAATGCACGTAACTAAAGGTAGATATTTTATTTTAGAATATTTTATTATACAGAACTTATTTTTCTTTATATTAAAAGTCCAATCAGACATTTCTTAACAAGGTCTAATTGTTTTTTCAAATACAATAGCCGTTTAGGTTAAAACTTCCATTTTAATAATGTGTTTTTTTAACATTAGGTAATCGATTTCTCGTCACAGAAATAAATAGTGTATTATACATGAATAAAATATTAGATTTTATCTCTCGGTTTTTTGTCTTCTTTTGCTTCGTGTCGGCGGACAACGCAACCTCAAGCTAGCATCCAGAACTTTTTTTTCTTGTATAAACAAACTTTACACTCTTTATTATATTAGTATAGATAACTTTTTTTATGGATGACCTTTTTTGCTTCTTTAAAATTTTTTTAGGTTCATATGAGAATGTAAACTTAAATAGCAAAATTTAGGGGCTGCAAAATCAATAGCCTACGGCCCGGAAAATATGTAAATGCGCCACTGATTCTGATGACAAGCCAAATAGTATTTAGCATTATATTAAATTATTTAACAGTTACTGTAGTACTTATGTTTATCTGTAACTGCAAATAATTATTTTGTAGCAGTTCTCAGCAGCAAACATGATTGTTAATTATTTATAAATAATTATTATTAACCACAACGTTATAATTCTCTTGCAAAAACTCTATTTATTTAGACAAGAAACTTACTAATTAGTGTATTCAAGGTGTATTCTTTAAATAAATGGTTTTACAAAATGGGAAATTTGTGGGCGCTCATTATTGACATTTGCCGACATTACCTAAGTTTTTCTCAATTATTTAAAAATACATACATAACTTTATGCAAATATTTATTTACAAGGTTTTATCCCATAGTCTAGTCAACAAGTTTATAAACGTAAAACAATAGAAAAAAGCTCCTAATGAATACTTTAAAAAAATTAAACCGACTAAAATAATTAAAACTTACTAAAAGGTAAAATAATAAATTAAAAATAAATAAAAACTGAAGCTGGTAATAACATAATATGGTACTAAAGTATTAAAACATTTTGCTTATTTAATTATTAACATTTAGTAGTTTAGCTCACATGTTATTACCCGACTTCATTTTTTATTATTCTTTTATTTATTATTTCTACCTTTTTAGTAAGGTTTATTTATTTTTTAAAGGTGGTTTAATTTTTTTAAAGTCTTTATTTTTCGCTTTTTAGTTTATTTTTGCTTTCTAATTTATTATTATTACTATTTGTTCGGTAAACATAGTACACTAAAAAACACTACCAATACATCTTTCAAAGACTACATTAAAAAGCGTAATGACGTGTAATTTGATTAGTTTGAAACGTTACAGACGGTCATGCAAAACTGTGATATTGGGGGTTAAGGTAAGTTCTGGTTTTTTAAATATTTTATTTTTATTTTTATTAAAACGAATAAAAAAATTATTTAACTAGAACTAACCATGACTCCCTATGTCAATCAATTAAATACACGTCCTTGTGCTTTTTGCTGTAGCCTCTCTTCCAGTTTGGTTTGCACGATCAACGTACTGCAGAGAGAAAACAATAGGTCTAGTACCTTTTTCTTTTGCGATCCTGACTTGGTTTTTAAGGGACCACCGCGGAAGTGCACTCCTTGAAATAGAAAAAAAATCGGTCCACAATTGATGAATTAATCGCGTAACATACACACAAAAATAAGGCTAGTACCTTTCTCTCTCGTGATCCTGACTTTGTTTTTTTGTGGGACCACCGTGAAGTGCACTTTTTAAATAAAAAAGACTTTTTAAAATCGATCCACAAATGCCGGAGTAACAACGCAACATACACAAAAAAACATACGCGTCGAATTAAGAACCTCCCACTGAACCTCCTCGTTTTTAAAGTCGGTTAAGAATATGTGAGATATGTAGCTCATTCAATGCGGAATGGCCTCTAGAAAAATGTGGCTGATATTAACAATATAAAAAAGTAAAAAAGTTGTTATGTTTTTTTCTTAATAACTTTAAAAATAATGACATCTTAGAAATTTTGAAAAAAATATCCTTAAAGAGGAGCAAAGTTCCAGTTATAAAGTCCCGACTCCCGAAACTCTATCTTCATTATTTCTATTTTTTTACGCCAAAAATAGGACTTTGCGCATCGTTATGGCATAGGCCTAAAGGCATTTTCAAATATTGACCTTGGTTAACCCGATCCCTAAAAATCCATTCAAAAAAGAATCTGCCAATCTCTTCCAGTGTTCATAAATTGATCGGATCCTTAACTCGGGTTGGATTCTGCTGACCCAGGTGATAGTCAGGGTTAGTCATGTTAAACATAAATGTCATAATCAGCTCTTTTACTTTTTAGGTTTTAATAATTTATTTTATGTTTATTACAAGAAAAAAAAACAATACAGCTTAAATGTTGTTAAAATCTTTAAAAAAAAACTGCACGGTCAAGATTAAAGCAAGGGTTAGGTTTTGTTTTGACACGATGAACAGAAGGCCAAGTGGAATATAATATATACCTATATATATATATATATGTGTGTGTGTGTGTGTGTGTGTGTTTAGAAGATAACAAAAATCCCAGTAAATCTTAAAAACAGATGATTGGATCTACCCCAACCCATCGGATCAATATTTAAAAATGCATTAAGAGGCCGGTGTATCACTTATATCTAAATGTTTTTTTTTGTATTAAAACACAATTTGATTTTTTTTATTTCTTTGTTTATTATGACATAATCTAGATACTTAAACGAAAAAAAACCTCTGTGAAAAAAAATTTCGATTTTTTAAAAGTTACCCCTTTGTTAATTTTTTTTTCTAATTTCTGTCGTTAAGAATTATGGCAAAAAGTTTACCTACATAATTGATCTATAAATTTTTCGCTTCGTGGATATTTTTTCAATATTCCTTAAATGTCATTATTTTTAAAGTTAATAACAAAAATGTATCAATTTTTTATATTTTTCTTATTATGTTAATAACAATCGCAATTTTTTATTTGCTAGACCTTAGAATAGGCTCGGAACAACCCATGAACTGAAGCCGCTTGGCTTATTGTGTGTCTTTTTACGTCTGGGTGATGTCAGCCAGAGGGGACCTACAGCTTAACGTGGGTTCCGAGCCACGGTCCTATGAGCCACAACTTAAGACCTAGTCCCCACCCAGGACGCACTACTGAACCTACCAACTGGGTGGGGTCCGCATGTCTACGGTTGCGCAGGACACGGCAAAGTGTGTTCTTTTATATGCTAATAAGACCTTTTTTTCTAGACGACATTTGGAATCGAATGAGCTATCGCACATATTTTTCACGTTTTGGACTTGTTGACTAGACTATCAAGTTTTTTTGCGATAGATGCAATAGCTACTTCTAGACAGGTAGAATGATGTTTTATTATTTTTATTTATTTAGCAAAATAGTATGTATGTATTCTGGTGATGATACCGGTCTCTTCAAGGCTATCTGGTTGGACCATCAAAAGTATACACATTTCACATAATAACATTATGTAGGTGTGTTCGTGTGATATAGCACGACCATGGTATGACATAAGACAGGTTATTATGGTTACCTCGGTACTTATTAAAGGCTATACAGGGTGTCCTCTAGATAATGGTATACAGACAGTGTATTACAATCAAAAAATGTCTTTGGTTGTAAAAACCAAACTGCCAAGAAATGTGTCCCCCAATTTTTTTAAATATCTTAATTGGTATCAAAGTTATTATAATATATATATATATATATATATATATATATATATATATATATATATATATATATATATATATATATATATATATATATATATATATATATATATAAATTGTAGTTTGAAAACTAAGAGGTTTATGAGGAATTATTATATAAAGTTTCTTTTATTTTTAGTGTAGAATTCGCCCTTAAAGTTTGTCGGATAAGTTGTGAAACACCCTGTATTATTTATCTAAAGTTCTATGGTCTCAGCTTAGTGTAGGTAGGTATAAGGAAAATTATCGACCGTATTCACCAATCTCTGACAAATATTAAGCAGTTATCTAACTATCTACTAATTTTCAGATTTAGCTGGTCATATATTGGAAACTACTAAAGATAGATATATCAAATGTGGTATTTTTGTAAAGCATTTTAAAAGACCTTTTTAATGGTGACATAATATACAGGGTGTTTTATTTAAATAAAGTTTATCGTATCATTTTTCTTAACTTTTTGATGTTTATTTGTTTCTTTTGTTATGCTGAAAAGATAATAGATGAAAAAGTGTGAAACTTTTATACAAGACTTTTTTATATTTTTCTTGCTTATAGTTAAAAGTCGGTTGCAAAATATAAATAAAAACCCTGTACACAGAAAAATCACAGATAAAAATACTTATATTTAAATGTTTATAATAAGGAAAAATAGTTAGTCTTAGAATAAAAACATTTTTTTATTTATTTTAATAATTTTTATACGTTTTAAATATTGTAATGAAACTTGGTATCTAGGGGTTTTGTTTTATTGACTTTTGTGTTACCCGGAGGGCGCTACCTGCACTAGACACTAATACACTGTAATAAAATTAAATATTTTTTGCTTGCACTAAATAATTTAAACGCAAATATCTGGAAAACGGTTGCTCTGAGCGATTCTTATATAGTGGCCTTTTTTGTGAAAAAGCACAGACAAAGTTAGTGGTTTACACAGAAGGTACATACAGAATAGCACAAAAAAGTTGCGACGTTTTGGGGAAATTCAAAGTAGTATAGGTAGCCCCTTAAGTTTACCAATATCGGACCTAAATAGTTCATGTCAAAAAACCCTAGACACGAAGTTTTATTCAGTGTTTAATACGTATTAAAAATGATTAATTATTTTTATTTTGAGACCCCGTATCTTTATTATTATCAAATTTTTAATATATGTAGGTGTGTTCGATTAAATCTAAATATTGTGTCATAAGGAATATATGGTTTCTTGGTTTACCATTAGTTTACACCCTGTATAATTACATTAATGAATGCTAAGCTTTTATTTGAATTAGTGTGACAGTGAACAAATATTTAGATATAGATAAGCCAATTATTGACGTTATTTAAATAGGTAGATACAATAATCAAATGCAAGCGAATATGGCAAAAATATGCTAATTAGGACATGTTATTCATACGCAAATTTATTGAAATTTGTTATGTAAATTACGAATTAACTGGCCCTCTATTTTTTTTTGAAGGGTATAGTCAAGAACGCTTTGCAAAAAAACATACCCAAATTTCAAATGCTATAAAGATGTTACACATAGAGACTAAGGGTATATCGTTATACTGAATACGATTGAACCGATCGGATAAAACTAAATCCAACAAAAAATGGCGATATACACGTTTCAGATTGAGTAAGGGATTGGATTGAACGCCATATGTCAATCCTGTTTTTCAAGCGATGTGAATTGAGTTCAGTCCGATCGGAAGTTACATTTGTACGGTGTTCACGGTTTTGAAAAAGGTTTAAAAAAATGACAGTTAAGTAAATCAGCTGATTAGTGTAGAAACAAAGTAGTGGAAAATCAAAAGGGCTTAAATATTTGCTAAAATGTTGTGATAGTGTTTCTTTTGTGGTTTGAGTTATTATTTTGTCTTATTTTCTGTCATTAAATGAATTTAATTAAAACAAAATCCACAAAAGTGAGGTTAGAAGTTTATTTTTATTTGTTTGCTTTCTTTCTCATGTATATACTTTTCTTTGGCAAACTTTAATGAATGTAAAACCGGATTATCTGCCTCCGATAAATTCTAGGTCGAAGGGCACGGTATTAGGTTCAATGCGATCCGTCCAATCGGATTCGATTTTTACGATGTACCCTTAGTTAAAGGTACCTTAAAAATATTGATTTATGGTTTCCCAATCATAATCTAAAAAAACTTTTTTGCACGTTAAAAATGTATTAATTAAAAATCGGTGCACAAAAACAATTTTAACTGTAAAAGCAAAGTTTACGGAAAATCCGCTAACACCTCCATTAGCGAAAAATATTTAAGCGTTTTGTTTTAAATATGTTGATTTTATGTTAGAATTTTTTTTGGTTGATACTACGATTGTGAAGGTCACCCAAAACCTGTGCCTCCTTTTTATCTTTTTGGTCGTATTGAAAGTAGGATAAATATCTTCTTTTTTTCGCCAAATATCATGCTGAAGTAAATAATTAAAATAAGTGTAGTTAATATCGTCCATGACACTTCTTTTATTTAAAATGGATCTTTAACGTCTTTTCTTATCTTCAAGCGACAACTCATCAAGCTCATTGAACTAGTTCAAGGTTATAGTTCCTGGCTATTAATTTGAAAAATCCGCACAATCTAGTGGAAAACGCAAAAAGTTAACGTTATCTCAATTTTTTTGGCGGATCCGCGTCGAAAATGGCGGGGAAAAGCATGTTAAATTTACACTAACCAATTACAACGCTGAATTATCATCCGCGAGCGGAAAACCGCTCTCATGGACAGCCGGCTTTAGTATGATTGTTCGTTGTGACAAAAAAATCTGTCAATATTCTTTTTGAGAGGACTAGTTCACAAGGACCCAATTAACTTTGTAGAGCTTGCTATAGCCTATAGCCAAGAAAAACTGGACTTCTATTTCGAGCCGAAGAATTCTGCCCCTTTTATAATCTATATCTACCTGCATGTATATTGAAAATACTATGAAGAATAGCGTTGTCCACAACTCGGCATTCTTAATTTTATACACATAAGAGCCGTTTTCCTATTTATGACTTTACTTTTTAAAACAACTTTCTTATCTTATTTATATTTCCTTTTCTATACTCATGAAAATATATCCATTTTTATTTTTATTACATTACATAATGCTGTTAACAAAAATTTAAGAGCAGATTTTACATAACAAAATTTAAAGAAAAGTTCATATAAACATGGTTCCGCAAATTTTTTATTCTCAAGATACCGGGTTTTAAAACTCTTCAAAAAACTAAAAAATCGAAAACACTTATTTAAGTATCTAAAAATTGTTATATTGGATTTAAAACCGTATTTAAATAAGTATTCGTTGTTGTTACAAAATTGCTAACTATTCATAATTGTTACAATATTCCTATACTTGCTCTTCGTGACGCCACTGGACTTACTACTACATTAAATGTAATTTACTTAATGATAAATAGCCCCTTAATAACATTGCCAAATTAAAACAAAATTGGGAGCTTTTACACCCTGTATCTTAAGAACAGGAAATTTGCGGACCAATGTTTATATGAACTTTTTTTTATATGCCTGTCAATGCTACAGGCTAATATAGCATTTATCTACAAATAAAATATATTATTATCGTGTATTAAAATGTAGGATAAACCTATTAACGGATGTCCCCTTTTCTTGCAAAAACTCTTATTTAAATACAATGATTATACGGTGTCAATAACAGTTAACATAGGTAACATTTTGTAAGGAGGCGCCATCAATATTAAATTAAAACGAATTACAATATTTTCGTAGGCGAAACTAAATAATTATGTCACAAAAATTATGTATGTAATGTGTTATTGGTTACGATAAATTAAAATATATTTTTTTAATTCCTGTGTACCTTATTTGTTTGATTCGCTGTTGTTTCTTAGGAACGTTCATCGGCCGCTCTCAAAAGGAGGAAATTAAAAAAATAGATTCCGCACTTCATATTGTGAAATACCACAATGTGTTGTATTTATTTCAAACTCTACCTATATTGCAAATTCAATTGGTATTAAATCTGCAATAATATTTAAGTATCAAATAATAATATGAGGCTAAAATATTAAGTGTGTATTGTTAAGGACTGTTTTTTGGTCATCCAAACTTTTTACTACAAAAATCACAATTGCTATGGGCCCCGACACAAAATAACTAGCTAAGCTAGTATCTTTTTAGCCCTGACTTTACTTTTTCCCCGGACCCCAACACTTTTAACTACGCCACTGCTTCCGTGGCTCATAACATTTTAATTGTAAAATCCTAATAAAGTTTTTAGAAGATCAGGTAATTCTTTAAAAAAATCTAAAAAATTATTGTTTTTTTTTTTTGTTGTGAAAAACATCTATAATCTTCGATGGTTCCTGACTTTTTAAACCAAAGCAGTAACTTTTTGCTTCAGGCATTTTTGTCAGTCCAAAATAAAATAAATATTAACATCTCTTTAATAATGGTAGACAATGTTATTTATTCAATAATACTAATTTCTTGGACTTCCATTGTCTTTATTTTAAACTAATACACCACGTTTCGGATTGTATCTTTTGCCAATCGTTTTGGTTGAAGATAGATACCATCCTTAACGTCGTGTATCAGTAAAATAATAATATTATAATAATAAATAGGTTAATCAAGACAATGGAAGTTTAAGAAAGTAGTATTATTGAAATTAACACGTCGTTAGTAATTCGAGAAAAATCAGTCTAAAGCAGGGGTCACTAACTACTTTAGGTAACCTTTTTTAAAATAACATGACCGTCGCGATCCGGAAAGAAAAAATCTTGCGCTTGGCGCCAATTTGATGGCAAATCAACTGGAACAGGCCGCCCGAAAGAAATAAAATTGCGTACTCAACAAGGTCCGCACAAATTAGGTTCGCGGTCCAGATCCAGACCGCGGTCCGCCAGTTGGTGACCCCTAGTCTAAAGCAATGACAACGCGAGACTGGCGCGTCAACCTATCAGTGCAAGGTTCTGAGTCGTTCGTTCTCTGTCTACTCTTTACTGCTTGTGTTTAACACACAAAAACTTGATTGAAAACATTGAGCTGACACGATGAGTATATTTATTTGGTGTCACTAACCAGAACTAACTAAAGTCCTATTTTTTTTTGCTTGGTTGATCGATTATTCTTGTACGTACAAAACTCGAATGAAATTCCAATTCCATTCCATCAAATCTAAACAATTTCTGCGTTTAGCTATCGTATCTTCCTTACAGAAATGGCAATTTATTTGTTTTACTAATATTATAAATGCGGACTTTGCATCGGTTTTAAAATTAAAATAAATTCGGTTTGTAGTTACGATATCCGATTCTTCTTCACTAAAACACTTAATAAAACTCACTGTAGATGTAAAACTTGTACTACAAGTGAAAATCTACATGTGCTCTCGATTTTTTCTACAATTTATACTTTCCTTATTCTCCATATCAACTTGCCCCCTGGGCCATCGGCTGGCGACGCTCCTGTTTTTGTTAAGATGTAACTGTCTATGATCCAGACGATGGAATTAAACCCGAAATGTGATCCTTATGGACCCCTGGATAAAACAAGCAAACACGCAGGTTTAAAGCATTTCTTTTTAGTTCTACTATTAATTCCAGTGCCGTTCCTGAGGTTTCTGTCACCTCCGTGCATAAAACGAAATTGCCGCCCCTGAAAGAAAATGTAACAATTTACATTTTCTTTTAAGGGCGGCAATTTCGTTTTATACCTCAATAGGTATACAATTTTTAAAGAGCAAGAAAAGTACCCAGTTTCACTTCATTACTTACTCCTTTATTGAAGTATTCCACATTAATATTAATTCACGGCCAAAAAAACCCCCCTAAAGTGCCACTGTCTTTCAAGTATGGGGAAGTATAGGGAATTATAAGAAAGTACTGGAAAGTCTGGGGAAGTATAGGGAATTATAAGGAAGTATAGGAAAGTATGAAGTAGTATTGGAAAGTATGGGGAATTATGAGAAAGTATTAGAAAGTGTGAGGAAGTATGCAAAACTGTGGGAAAGTATGGGGAATATTTTTCTTTATATTCTAAATGCCGCCCTCTAATTTTTGTCTTCCCGTGAGAGTGAACCAGTTGCACCTCCTCCAGGAACGGCCCTAATTGTCTCTTCTGCCCTTGTGCTCGTTTTAATATTTGTAAACTCATTAATCATCAAGTCTCTACGCAATAAAAAATAATATTAAGGTTAATATTGGATATATACTTTCTTTAGGTCAATAGGTTACGATGTAAGGAAACCATATGATTTTTCGTCTATCGATCGTTTTTCTTGTCTCAGCGCCACTATACGGAAAATTAAACTAAAAGCAATCGATTAAGGAAAAATCCAACAAAGTTTTAAGGCTTCTTCAGTCTGCTTTAGGTTTTTACATTAGACCACGAACTTTAAAGAGTGATTCTTCAATAAAAAATAGGGAAAAAATTTATATGAATATATCGTCGGTTTAAAGGTAAAACTTATATGTATAATATTTCAATGAAGATTTATGGATGTCATAAATGTAACTAATAATTTTTTTCTACATAAAAACTGTTTCTATAATTAACTTTTACTTATAGTGACTTTTACCTTTAAACCGACGTTATGTCCTATACATCTTACTTTTTAGACTACATCTACTACTCTTTTTGATAATAACTTTTATATAAATATAGATATTTTAAACCTATATTAATATATATGTTGTACCCCTAGATATTTTGAGAAATTAAAAAAAAACTCTACTCATAAAGGGAATTTTTTGCGAAGAAAAATAAATTACCATTCACTGTAAATATTTTTGTATGAAAAAAGGTACGCCACTACGCACAGGCGTAGATATTATTTTCAAATGATATAAACTGGGACATGGGACCCCCATCCAATATATACCAGATGCTACTGGTTATGAGAAGCAACTTGGATTTTATAAGGGGGTTGAGGTTCAACAAAAAATCAACTTTTTTAGCAAATTCCAAAATTAAAATCTTCTTTACCAAAGTGTTCCTCTGAAGGCAACTAGCATCTGGTATATACTTGGTGTGGGTCCCATATCCCACTTTTAGATATAGGTAATCATTTAAAAATTATATCTACTCCCGTGCCACTACGTTTTCCTAAAATTAAAACCTTTTTTTAATTCCCGTTTTATATAAATTTGATATCTTGTTTTTTTTTTTGATGTATGGTTTTGCGTAAATAAATACATACCATTTCTCGAAATGGCCATATCGCTACTACCTACTAATAAAGTAAGTAATAAATATAAAAAGAAAAATATTATTTTTACATTTTTAAATACAGAGTGGTTTCAAAAACTCCCTGGTTTTAAATTATTTTAAAAGTAAAGACTTGAGTTTTAAAAATATATAATAACAGTAACCAAGAGAAAATACTGACACATATGTACATATTTTCAAGTCTCTGAAATATTTTTTTATTTTGTAATTTATTATTTTAAAACATTCATAAAAAAATTAAATATAAATAAAAAGCGAAACAAAAACTATCCAGCCGTGTGCAAAATAAAAAAAAATTTTGTTTTTGCTCATGTCGATATGTCACAAAGGTCAACACTTGACAGCTCTGAGACTGTAATTATGGTTTTGAAATTTTTTAGGACCTTTTATGTTCGTAATGCGGAGCTATATTGTTTATAATTTTAGATGGTTAATTTTAAGTTAAGTAGCCATGGAAAAATAGATTTGATCATCGTTTGTTTTTTACAATTTCTTCGGACGAACTAAAAATTTGAAAAATCCTCTTTATGGCCATAACTCCTTTTTGTAAAGGAAAAAAAGTGCCTCGTTGGCATATTCTAAAAGAGAATTTTATTCCAAAAAAATTGGTACCACATACTTAATATTTTGGGTAAGGCTTTTTGGACCTATCACAACTCTTGTTTATAAAGGACAAGTCTCTAACCTATAAAGCCTTGAATTTCGTAACACTACACAATAAAAATGCAAATGTAGCTCCGTCCTGTCCAGTGTTCTTACCTAAGTAACAATAACAGTGATTAAAAAAAAACGAATAAATTACCCATTAAATATATGAAGAATAAAGGTTGTTTTTTCAAAGAAACAGTGGTATTTTATTAAAATATAAAAGTTTAAAAACTAACCTAAAATAACCTCAGTAATAAGTTCAATTGACAAAGCTTTAATTATAATAATTAAACAAGTAATAATTGAAATCCATTACATTTAGTAACGATAATGCGCCATAAAGAGACTAAGTTGCGTCACCAAAACAGTGTCATTCTTTTAAATTAAAATAAATTTAAATAAGATTTCCGGTGACTGAACAGTGGAACTCTTTCATCGACAAGGGGGCATACCTACTTTACTAATCATCAGATTAGATTGGTGAACCTAATAGTAGTATTTTTACAGGGTGTTCTGTTTTTTCTCCTCTAGCGCTAATCCGATAAGATATAATTATTTAAACCAAAAATTAATTATAAAGTTTAAATAATATAGCAAAAACATTTGTAAGGCCTTTTTGTCATTAATCTATTATATTGTTATGAAAGCCAAAATATCCAAAATTTTGCTGTCAATATTTCGCGAGTGCTGGAACAAAGGTTACCTACAAGTCAGTTTCTGGCGAAAATGAGATTAAATCAAAGGTGCATTTAACAAGGCATTCTCATATATATGAAAATAGCAAAATAAGTCAATTTATAGCTATAAAAACAGTTTTCTAGCTACAGACTGACATATTTTGCTATTTCCATAATACAGAGAATGCATTTTTTAATTTCCCCAGAAAGTGACCTTTTTCAAACAGCACGCCTGTTTTATTTCACTTCTATAAGGACATACCTTTTACACAATTTTTCCACGTAGGTACTCACCTACTAAGTGCAGTAAAATTCTGCTATCGTTGAGGCACTGCCGTAGATAAAGGGGTAACCCCCTTGTGAAGTCTGTTTATGTTCTTATGTTACATACACAAAACGACATGTTTCGTAAGATAAGTTACATATTAAGAGCATATTTTGTTTCCTTTTGTAACTTAAAGATCTTTTTTATTGTTGTCATGTATTCGGGAAGGTACATTATCTACGCCAGTGCGTTGAGGGGTTTGCCTAATGTTACTTTTATTAAATAATTTTTGGTTAAGTGCGACGCCACTTATGCACAAACTTGGCAACATCAGCATCTTGAAATTTTGAACTCCAATATGCCTCTTCCGGTCGAAAAGACTGAAATCACTAGGTAATAAATCTGGCCTATGAAGTAGATGTCTACCAGAACTAACTCTCTCTGTTTTGTGGTAGATGTAAAAGAACCTTCCAAGGTATTTTCTGAGAATATTTGTTGTTAATTTATTTGTAAAGACGTTTGTGAGCAAAGGCGCCAGGGACTTCCGGAATTAGGAGACCATTTTTTTGTTTCGTCATATAAAAACTCAAAACTTGAAGGTTTGCCAAAGTTTTAAGATGTGACGTGTATGCGATAACGGTACTTTTTTTCTAATTTTATTTGTTTTTTTTTTAATTTTAAATTTAGATAAGGAATGAAACAAGTTAGATGTGTAAATTGACCAAGTTGTTAGAATCATATGCATACGTTAACGGGCTTTTTAAAGAATCAGTATCAAAAAGAAACAAATAACACTTAATTTGATACGAATATTGGTGGCAAGCTAAGTGCCACGAAATGAGAATTTAATGTTGATGAAAATTCTAATTTTTTAAAACGGGTTTTCTGCAATCAAACTCAAGTAATAATAATAGAAATAATAAGCGTTACCCATTTAGTTTTCCCGCTATTTTCTGTACCTAGCATATCGTGATAGTAAAAAGTTTTTAATTAATTATATTGGACCCGTTAAGTTATTTTATATTTTGTATTTATATTGTTAATTTAATTGTAAAGAGCTGCAATCATTTATATTAGCATATACAAAATAACCATATTTTTCTGTGATATTAGATATATACAGGGTGTTCTTTTGGTATTTTTGTACGATTTTTACTAAGAGCAAGTTAAATAAATAAAAAAAAACTTTAATTACAGTGAACAAGTAGAAAATACTCACAAATTGTATGTCACATTTGGATAAATTTAATTATTTTAACTTTAATTTTTGGCATGATTTGTAAAAATATATAGAATAATATATAAAAATGTATGATATTATAAGGTTGATAATTCAGACAAATTAGGGCACATTTTTAAACAATTTAATAGCCACAAGAAATTTAAAAAAAAAACAATTTTTCTTAAAGTTTTTAACGATTTTGTTTCGGTCATATTTCGTATACACTGTATATTGAGTTTTATTTTTATTCCTGGTTAAAATATTAAACACTATCACAAATGGGTGTATTACTTAAATAATACAAATATCTTGTAGACGACTAAAGAAAATAATTTAAGGAAAGTTTGCGACCGGCCACGAAAAACACATTAAGATAAAATAATAAAATACCTTAAACAAAGTCATTATAATTTTATTAAACATTAAAAAAATATGAGTGAAAGTGCAGATGAACTATCGAAATCTGAAGATATTTCCTTAAATGTCTCATTAAATAAGAGTTCGAACGAGGGAGATAGTCCGAATTTTACGACTACGTACAATGCCTGGCGTAAGTATGTTTTTCTTTTAGTAAAAATATTGCACAAGAGCGTACCTAGGATTTTCATTTTTTGTTATCTAAAAACTGAGACAAGGTACTCACACCAAATAAACAGGGTGTTTTCTAATTGCGATAAGAAAAGTAAGGGCGTATTGCTAGGCCAATTCTTTGAAAAAAGTTCATATACACCTCAAATTTTTGTTCTCAAGATACAGGGTGTTAAACTTTTCAAAAAACTTTCAAAAACACTTTTTGTTACAATTTGTTAGACTAGATGTAAACATACTTTATACTATAATCATGACACATAAGGAAAATTTTGAAAACACATTATTTTGTTAAATTTGTTAAGGTAAAGATACGATAAAATATTAAGATACAAACAGGGTGTATTTTTGTTTTTCTGCTTCAAACAAAATATAAAAATTGCAAAAGAGTCAGTGACGTAGACTGGACTTAATAAATTTAATTAAGTCAAATATAAATAAGCCCCTTATGTCTATAAATAACGCTACCAAATTTTACTAAAATCGAATAAGGAGGACTAAAGATATAAATAAACACATTTTTTTATAGTTTAACACCTATGCTAAAAATAATGCATTGCCGGATCCAGGCCCGTACGAAGAAATTGAAAAAGAAAAAAAAATTGCTGAAAAAAAAATTGAAGAGCAAAAAATATATAATATAAAATAATATAAAACACCAAAAAACATTTCTTTCCTGGAGGGAGGGGCAAAAAGGCCAATTATACCTCATTTCGCCCCCAATTTACGAGAAAAAGCCTCTTCAAACACTTTTGAGGGGGGGCAATTGCCCCCATTGTCCCCTCCGCACGGCCTGTGTTTTTTTATAAGATGTTCTGTACAAAATGCTACCATAGACTCCTTGGACCAAAATACAATGATGTAATGCAATTTACCTTTGTCGAAAAGTTGAGATACTGGGTGTCAAAGTATTTATTTTATTTTAGTAATTTTTAAATAGATATTTTATTTATTATTGGAAAGTTTTTACAAAATTCGGTAGAGGGAATTTTTAAAGTAAGAAATCAAATACTACTTTTATTTTTGCTGTTAAATTTGGAGGGCGCCACCTACAGTCCTTTTTTTTTGTTGAATGTGCCATTACTTTTTTTGCCTCTGTATATTATAATTTCAGTAGATAATTTTTATTCTCACATATTTTTTGCACCAAAAAGGTATACTTGTTAAATATCGCTACGAGCAACCGATTCCGAGATATTTTGGTTAAACGTTTTATTCACACAAAAAAATCCCTTCGCATTTCTTTACGTTGTACTTAGGCCACCGGGTTTCTCTAAAAGGTCTGTACAAATAGTTACTACAATTTCCTTGCGCAAAAATACGATTTAACCAAATTTGCTTTAATTGAAAAGTTGATCGTTTGCAAGATAAAAAAATAAATGGAAAATTTGACACCCTGTAAATCTTGCAAACCAGCAACCTTTCCATTAGGGTAAATTGTATTAGATTATTGTATTTTGGCCCAAAGTGTGGTAGCATGTTGTATAGACTTTTGGACCTTACGAGGTGGCCTTGGTAGAGCGTGAATAAATGCAATGGCAAACTTTGAGTAAAATATTTAATCTGAAATATCTCAAAAACGGTTGTTTGTAGCTACATTTATTAAGTATACCTTTTTTGGGCAAAAAATATGGAGAAATAAAAATTCTATAAAAAGTTATAATATATCAAAGCAAAAGAGTTATGACACTTTGAACCTAACTAAAGGACTGCAGGAGGCACCTTTTACATTTTACGACAAAAACATTAGCATATTTTGATTTCCCACTCTAAAAACCTTGTCACACTAAATTTTGTGGAAAGTATCCTATAATAAATAAAATATTTTAAAATAACTAAAATAAAATAAAAACTTTGACACCCCGTATCTTGCAAACGATCAACTTTTCGACTAAGATAAATTGCGTTAGAACTTTGTATTTTAGTCCAAAGAATTTGTGGTAGAATTTTGTACAGACTTTTTAGAGACACCCAGTATAATTTTTTTCATAAAATTAGCTCAGAAATACGCCTTTATTTTTTTATTACAATTAGGAAACGCATTGTTCGTTAAATTAATTAAAGGCAACTCACCAAGACTTCACAATTTTACCCGAGCTCTGTCCAGGGGCGGTCATAAGAGGTCCCCCCTCCTTTTATGCCACATCCTTTGTATCCGATTTTTCTTAACCTAAACACTGCTAATTGCAAATATGGGCATTTATTGATGATATGGTACCCTCCTCGGAAAGTTGATATGACTAACTCCCCCTGGCTCCGTCCCAATACTCAACACGGCAGCGTTTCGAAAAATAACTTTTAATGTATGTTTGGTTGTAGAATTATTAAGAATTAATAATTTATGTTAAATTTTATTGGATCATGACCTTTTTAGTATCACATTATGATTAACTGTCTATTTTTAATTGTTAAAGTGTAATAAATGTCGTGTTCCTTTCTTAAAATAAAATAAAGGTATTTTTTAAAACATTAGAGATGTTTTATGATATATGGAAGCTGGAAAGTGACATCATTTTAGTGCGTTAAACTTTTAGTGCAGTTTTTGAATTTAAAATGTGTCGTCCTGTAACATAGGATTTTTTTTTGAAAATCCCTATGTAAAATGATGAACATGTTTAAAAAATATAAACAGCAAAAATCTGAGGTTAATCTAAGTTTGTATAAGACTGCCCTTCAAAATTCCTTTGAGACTGCTTATAGTAAGTTTATTTTAAATTAAAAAGTTTTATCCAATATATGCAGTATGATTTTCAAGTCATAAGCATAATTTTTACTTTTAAACTCTCCAGAACTTAAATTATTACCGGGAATTTTTAGAAGAACATAAATTGTTTAAAAATTATAATATCTAATATAAAAAAATTGATACAAGAAATAAAACCCAGATATTTACTTTGACCTGTATCCTTTACTGTAAAATAATAGTCAATGGTTATTTACTTAAGGTCCTATAAAATTTACCACCAAAATAATCCTTATGAATTAAAAATTATATTTTGATTATAAAATAAATGAACAGAAAGTTTGATACACCCTGTATACCTATATTTGACAAAATGAGAAAGAGGTTAAAAAGGGTCAAAAAACTGTCAAGTTATTTGAAAAATAATGTTAAATTACAGTTAAGAAAATCACTTTTTCATTTCATTATCATTTTTAAGTGTTCCATGCCTCTTAGTTATATTCCAACATTTTCTGCGATACCAAAACCCTCCAAAAGAAGGGTACCTACAAGTTCTAATACATATATTTTTTAGTTTGTACCTCGTTTCTCATGTAGTAATATTAGTCCCTGGGCCAGTAATGAAATTGACTTTATAATAATAACAGCTTTAAATCCTTTTAGGGGGATTCCTCTTGACAAGTCTACCACGAATAATCATATCGCCATATATGGAAGCGGCGCTTTAACCAAGCCAATGTCAAATGTTTCGGGTGTCGGATTGGGCGAACGCGTCACTTTTTTGTCGGACAGTGTACCCCAATGTTTTTTTTATGCAGTTTTTAAACATTGTGCCAAAAAGAAAATTCTAAAAGGTTTTAAAAAGTGTTATTTTTATTAAGTCAATTTCATTACTGGCCCAGAGATTATATATGTTTAATTGTAAGATACTTTTTTTTAGATTTTCATATTGTTTTTTCAAGCCAATATATAATTAGGCACTTGAAGTAATTTCTTTACTATTTTTTTCTTTACAATCAACATATTTCCTTCACCTTTTTATTACTTTTAATTAACATGAAATTACAGTGTAAAAAACGCTACAACTAAATTTTAATTTATTTATTTGTTATAGATGAAATGCTTGAAGCTGAAAACAGAGGGGTGGCAGGAAGAGTGGCCGACCTCGAAAGAAAAGTGTTGGAACAAGGGGATGAACTCGTTTGTCTCAAGGTATGTTAAAATTTATGGTAATTGTTTACTTATCGGACACCATGTCGATTTTGATGATTTTTTGCTTATTTTTTGGGGCGCTGATTAAAAATCTTAAAGAATTTTTAGTCGGCAACGTTTTATTTTCGAGATAGTCATAATCTTACTTTTATAGAGAACTAGCTTAAATTTAACTCTTAAGTTTTTCACTAAATTGGCACTTCATTTTTGACCTCTTAAAATGATTTTTTTATTTTTTACCCTTTTTCCATAAAATTTAAAGCTATCATTTCAATCACAGAGTAGCCAAAAAAGCTTGAAAAAATAGGTTGATTAGGATTTCTCTAATATACTGTTAACTAACATATTAATTGTGTGGTGCTATTACAGTAAAATAAGATGTTTTAAACTTAAGACGAGCCTACATAGGTTATAAAAAGCGAAAGACTGTCACATCTATTTTTCCTTGACTAGTTGATCCAAAATTTGCTGTTTTATCGAATTCAGAGCACTCTGGATTTAAAATTAAAAATATAAAAAAATTTGAAAGTTAGATGCCAAAAAGTAGCAAATTATATTGTACTCGGAATGTCTTTTTCTTTTCAAATAAGTAAAAATATACCGAGTGTTGAAAATAGGGTCGTTTCCGGTTAAACCGAAGCAACAAAAAACAACGGAATACGTGAAACAATCCATATTTTTGTGACAAACCTAAGTACCAATTTATTATCTTAAAAAAATTAAAATTTACAGGGGTAAGCAACTGGTTAGGAACACCCGGAATAGCCTTGACCATACATATCTTTCTTTAAATGCTATATTATTTAATATAAAAGTTTTTATCTGGTGAACATATGGGCGAAGATCATTTTCTATTAGGATCTTTTACTATAAACCGTTGTTTCAAATAACCTTTTTTTAAACAACGGTATAAACAGAACTTGTTTATTTTGAGGATCAAAATTATTCTTGACAGGATGGTGCAGGATGTGGTTAATTCTTTAAAAAATTATTATATTTGTAAACATAATAGAATTGACAGTTTTCTTTGGATTTTAGGCCACCTTAGCGGAAGTTCTCCGTCGACTTAATATTCTAGAAGGAATGAGAAATACCTCCTCAACACCCTCCACTCCCTCCACACCAGTTAGAATAAATGGAAATGGATCTTTTAAGGATTTATTAAGACAAAGACCCACTAGCTATTCCGCTTCAAAAGTTGAAAATACAAATAGTAGGAGGTAAATCTTTATCTTTTTTTTATCCTCAAATGAAAAAACTATGGCTAATTGTACTGTTCTGCATAAAAATGTCCTTCCAAACGTATGTATCATATCGATAATTTACACACACCCGTATAAAACTATAAAGTGACGACTGTTTATTGACTTTTAGAGATAATTTAAAATTACTTTGACTTTTGATGATAAAAACATAAACGCCCAAAAATATCAGAAAGCGACAGAGAAACTTAAAATGCCGAATAGTGTTATTTAAAGGGTACAGGAATAAAATAAGGATTGTCACAAAAACAACATTCTTAAATATACATCATGCATCAATTTTAGGCGATTAACTTTAGTTTCTTTTTTTTTCTATGGCGATTAACCACTTATAAAACGGTATTTACCAATACGTCGTGTTGATGTTTTATTAATTAGTGTACCTATTCCTTTTACCTTGTAGAACCGTCCTGAACCGTTCTCTGAACTGTCAATAGTGTCAAGAACGGTTCTACAACATGAAAAAATGTCAAAAAATTGTAAAAGAAACACAGCAAATGTATTATGCGTCAAAGTTGTCAACAACGCCCAAAATTGATGATAATGATTTTAATATTTATTATCTAATAGTAGGCAACCAATATTCCTAGTTTTATTTAGGTCCCACATGGATAATTCCAGTTTCATTTGGCTGTTACTTTGGGCATTAAAAGTATAATGATGTATACCAACAGATTGTGCTAGTAATTTTAATTTTGATTTAAATGGACAATCCTCGTTTTATTTCCCACTCTTTTCATTGCTTTAACTTAAATTTTAAATTAAAAATTTAGTAATAAATTATTTTTTTAGTAATAGGTACTCAGGTTCCTCTCTTCCACAAAGGCGCGCTGTTCATTACCAGTCAACAGGAAGTCTTCATTCCGATAGTCAAAGCTCTAGTAGTGTTAGCCCCATACCCTCACCCTCTCCAAGGTAAGACTTAGAAAAGTTAAAAATAAATGACAAAGTTCTTTATAAAAATCCTTGCATTAATATTTTTTTTTTATAGTAGAGTTATGATTTTACATTTTTTCTTGTATTTTAGAGCCACTCCTTTACCTCTTAATGGCAGGAGGCCAGTGTCAGTTACAAGTACAAGGTGAGTTTACAACAAAAAAACCCAATTGCTTAAATAATTGCAAAAACGCCCAAGTGGAAGTGATTTCGAGGTTCTGATAATGCCAAAAAAATGTCAATTTTTGTGATTATAATACTGTACAATTTTTATTGGTCTCTCCTAAAAACTACAAAAAAAATTGGGGGTAACAACATCCTGTGTCACCCGGTATAGTAGTCTCACAGGCCCGCAACACAATGCAATTGTTCATATCAAAGCGGTGCCGACATATCGCCCTCGGGTGTCTAACTTTCGCCGGTAAGCGCCGTCTGTTTAATTGGTCCATTCAGTTCAACACACGCATTAAAAATAAAAACTAAGTAACACACACTGTTTATATGAATCCATCTTACTTTCTTTATGGTGCATAAAGTATCTCTACTTCTTGCAGCGGGGACGAGATGCAAGGGACATCCGTTGTCGGTATCCTCGGGCATTTTTGCGCTGAGATACATGACTTCAGTTATTTATACGGAGTTTAAACTTTAATATTAGTTGGTACAAATATTCTATATGAATAAATTTTTGAAAGTTTTTTGATCAAAATATGTTTGATTTATATATTTATAATGTGATATATTTCGATTAAAATACTTTTTAAACATAAATAAAAAAACGCAAAGTAAAAATGGTGAGATACTTCCAAAATTGTGTTTTATCAAAAACTGCGTTTTGATCTCGAGCGCCTAATATATCTTTGTTTGTAAGCTTTTAATTGTTTATTTTTGTTTCATTGTAAAATTTACGACATACGCATAGGGCAATGTTAACTATGAAATTAACCACAGTTATCCCACAGTTATCTTTTAAAACGTGTCAATAATTATTTAAAAGCAATTATACTGGGTACTGGGTTTTATTTTTTTACTAAATTTTAAAAATTTTGTTGAGGGCGAACTTCTTACTTAATTTTGATGATCTTTTTTTCAATTGTAAATCAATTACTAAATAATAATGTTAGGTCACAATTGTTTACTCTGATTTTAGTAAAGGCATTTTTATTTTCAAGGTACAGCACTAAAACTTCCTTCCCAAATTTTTACATCTTAAATTGCACTGTAATGTAAATTAATAATATTTGGAAATAATGATTTAAAATTTTTTTTTCATTTTAGTAGTAGTTCGGGTACCATAACATCAAGTACTACTTTACATAAAAGATGGAGCTCCACGGGCGATTTTAATCAAACTGGAGCAACAGGAATGCAAAGCAAGTAAGTACAAATTCTGTCGTATTAGTTAAATATTTTTATTTATTTGTTTTTAACTTTTTTTCTTATTTTGAAATTGGTTTTTTTTTATTTTTAGGTTTTCAACAAAGTCGTTTTTGAATCTGTTTAAGTCCAATAATAATTTAGCCACTCCTCACTATAAACATGGGTATGATTTATTTTATTTTTATTTCTTTACTATTATTTTATTTTAGTTTCTAAATTAAAAGTTAAATTTTGTATTTTTTACTTTTACTTAAATTAGTAATGACAGTTGCTATTGATAATACCACAGGCCACATAATTTTGTTATATTGGATAAATATTCTTATTCTTTAACATATTTTACCTAAAAAGACATATACTTGGTAAAAGTTGAATTGAGCAGCAGTTTTTGAGATATCTGGATTTAAAAAATAACTTCTTGTACGGTCATCAGATCTTAAGCTATACAGGGTGTTTCGGACTTAGATCCTGATCTTTTAGTGTGTGAATCTTCAGGTGATTTAAAAAAGTTCAAATAAACCTATGTCCTAAAGGGCCGAACTTTTAAGTTTATGGCTTTTTTTTTCGTTTCACAAAAAAATCTTAGGTTCATGAAAACCGCAACGTGCTATCTTTTAATAACTAAGATAACCCCAGTTGCAACCAAAATGGGACACCCAGTACAGCTTACCCACTATATTTTATAGTATAAACCTAAATCTAGTATATTGTCCAAAATATAGTAAACGACCTTCTTCTGTTAATTAAATGTTGATAATTTTTGTTGGATAACTTTACCTTGATAATTTAACAGTGATCAGGCAAAGACAAAGACCAAAAACTAATCGGTTAATGGATATGCAGCGGGCTTCTGTAGCGTGCGTGTAATTTGCGTTTTTATTGGACAAATGAATATAAAACTCGATGCTACCACATTGTTCCTGTCTGTAATTATTTTGTTAATAGAGGATGGTGCTAATAAAAATGTCCTTACTCTATACAGGGTGCTCATATATTTAATATATCAACTACTTGCGGGCTCACTTGGTTAAAGAGGCCCCTTGTACATATTTTTGGCTAGAAATAACTCTTTAATGCGTAAATAACAATTATCCTAAATATATTTTAATACAAAACTTTATGAGAAAACTATTAGCATTTCAAATTTAAATATAAAAGACCCACACCAAAAGGGGACAAACATGTATGTGTGAAAAAACTTCATATGAATATGTGTCCTACTTTTAAAACTGCAGGGTGTTAAAATTCAATAAAAATAATCGTTTTTCTTTTTAATATAACTTTTATACCAATCTAATTATTTTTGAGAAATTTGGGAGCCATCTTCTATCTAAGGATATTTTTTGACGTAAAAAAATATATTTTTTTAAGAAAAAATGATACGCCACTGCATCAAGATCTTTTTACTTTTTTATTTGATGTTTAGTTTTTGTCTAAAAAGCTACAAAACATTTCTAGACATGGTCAAATCGCTATTTAATTCTACACTATTATAGTATACACTGTGTCCAAAAAGTCTAAAAACGCTAAAATGTCTCAACAATTTTAAATCAAACTTGACGAAATTCGGTGCTCCAGGGTAAAACCATACTCTGAATTCAGTGTTAGTATCGGCTATGTTGCCAGATCTTCAGTTTGGTAGAAATCAATAATTCAAAGTTTTTAAATTTAAATAAAATACCCATTTTTTTTAATTACTGAATTGCTGCTGTTTTTTGCTATACAATGGTAGAGGAAAGTGACCAAATATAAAATAGTATCCCTACTATGGAATACCAGCATTTCTCTTAAACGGAAACTCACACACGCAATTAGCGGGGTTTGTCTCTTTTTAATGCCCATTCGCGAGTAGAAGTGGTAACATGCCAGTAGAGTAAGCCCTTTCATCGCTGTAACAACGTTTTGCTTTATCGCGTTCTCATAACTTTTAAAGGTTTTTAAAACATACTACCATTCTAAATTTAAGGAGTGAGACCTCTAAATATTAATATTAAGGGCTCAAATCTTCACGTTGTTTTCTTTTTGTCACACTAAAAATATTTTCGAAATATTTTTCAAAAAAAAGTCGTTTTTTGGCCCAGTCAACTGTTTTTAGTATTCCATATTTGTGATACCTATTCCATATTTAGCAACCTTCATCATTTTTTAGGTTGTTCTTTTTTTTAATTTTAATTAAAATTAATCAATGTAACTAAAGATTTTTACAAAATAAAGGACAAATCCAGTGGTGGACAAAAGTATGGAAAGATTATTATTTTGTACATTTATTGAACACACCACGTATATAAAAATTCTTATATTTATATCTGAAATTAGGATAAGGATAAACAACTTTTAACATTGTTGCTGCTTATCTCTGGCTATTTTTCTCTCGCGTTATCAGCATTCTTGGTTTGCTGCTGGACAAAAGTATGGAAAGATTTTTTCACATCAATATAAATACAAGCTATTTGTATATTTCAGTTTTAGTTTGCATATTCTGCTTATAACTACTTTCTTA
Source organism: Listronotus bonariensis (assembly GCA_014170235.1). Lineage (NCBI taxonomy): Eukaryota > Metazoa > Arthropoda > Insecta > Coleoptera > Curculionidae > Listronotus > Listronotus bonariensis. Next base: position 43,870 of record JACEGR010003103.1, on the reverse strand, counting down.
ACAATGGGAAAAAATAAATATTTTTCCGATGATTTGCGCAATAAGGTTGTGGAGTTTAAAAATCAAGGCCTGAAACAGTGCATTATTGCAAAAAATTAGGAATAACGGAAGGCGCAGTTTCTAAAATATTAAGAAAATTTCAGTTAGTGGGTAGTGTGAAGAGTGCTCCAAAAACCGGGCGACCCAGAAAAACCAATTCCAGAATAGATAAAGTCATTAAACGAATATCAATATCAGATCCAAGAAGACCATCGACGAAAATAAAAGACGAAATATGCCGACATTATAACGTAGATGTATCGGACCGTACTGTGAGGCGTCGATTATGCGAAGCTGGACTTCTAGGAAGAGTTGCAGTTAAGAAACCCCTGCTTTCAAAGAAAAATCGCAAGGCCCGAATTAGGTTTGCTCAACAACATCTAAATTGGACTGCTCAAAAGTGGAATACTGTTCTCTGGAGTGACGAGAGCAAGTTTAATATTTTTGGTTCGGATGGAAGAACATATGTGAGAAGACCAGTAGGAAAAGATATGATGTTAAGTACCAAATACCAACGGTGAAGCATGGCGGTGGTAACGTGATGGTCTGGGGATGTTTTTCCCGGTCTGGTACAGGACCAATAATAAAAATAGATGGGAAAATGGACCGATTTATGTATAAAGATATCCTAGAGAATACAATGCTGCCATACGCCGAAGAAGAAATGCCACTTACCTGGCGATTTCAACAAGATAATGATCCGAAACATTCTTCACGGTTCGTAAAAAACTGGTTTCTGGATCAAAGTGTGGATGTATTAGAATGGCCATCGCAGTCACCCGATCTGAATCCCATAGAACATCTCTGGGAACATCTAGAGCGAAAAATCAGACAAAGAAGTATCCATAATAAAAATGAATTATGGGAGGCCTTGCAAGACGAATGGAACAGAATTCCTGTTGAAGTTTGCCAAAACCTGGTTGACTCAATGAGTAGAAGATGTCGGGATGTAATTAAAGCAAAAGGTTATGCCACTAAATACTAAATTTAGATTAATTTTTTCATATTTTGGATTATTAATTTTTCTTTCCATACTTTTGTCCACTGGAATAGTAACGTTTTTAAGTTAAACTTTTAATAAATGTACGGATAACTTAAATTATTTTTGTTTGTGTTTTATTTTTTACCAAGGGTCTTGACTGTGGGGCAAACATATCTAACATTCTCTTGGAATAAAAGTGAATAGACTTTTAAAAATCTTTCCATACTTTTGTCCACCACTGTATGTGATTGTTAATAATTATTACAAAAAGTTTTTTATTTATAATGTTTGTGCAAATTATGTGTCAAAAACAAAATAATATTCCATATTTGGTCACTTTTCTTTATGAAAGTCCAATTTTTTCCGTTAGAGTATTAATAGCAGAAAAAATGCATAATTTAGTAGAAATAGTCTGCACTAATGCCTAGTTTTACAATTGCTAGTTCAGTTTAGGTTTTGTTGAACTTACCTGGTGGTTGAACTTGCCCATTTAAAATGTATTGCTGTCAAGTAAATGCCAAAAGTGACAGCAATATATTTTAAATGGTCCGGTTCAACCACCAGTTGAGTTCACTGATCCTAAACTGAACTCGCAATTGTAAAACTGGGCATTAATAGTTATTTATTAGATAAGTGAGTTATATTACATATAAGTCACGCAAGAAAAGTTTAACTCTCGAGCCCGAAGGGCGAAAGAGGTAATTTTCTTAAGTGACTTATATGTAATAACTCACGTGTCTAATACAAAATTTTATCCAACACTTTCGTATAAATCGTTTTTAATATCGAAAATAGTTTGAAAACGTCATCCATTATTTGTTACTTGTCATTGTCAACACCAGCAACAAAATTTTGTATTGTCTATAATTCACTAGTGAGCTAAAGGGTACTTTAGCTCACTAGTGACTTATAGTACACTTTATATCCTCAAAATCTGATCCATTATGTAGATATTATATGTTAGTGTTGGATAAAAACTCAAATTGAACTAGGTATTCCTTACGTCAAAACTGACCAGTTTGAAATTTGCAAGGTATAAACGGTAGGTAATACCTATGCAGTTTACACTTGGTATTTTTACTAACTTAAACATTTTATCTGCTATTAATACTTATTAATTAACATTGTATAGTTAGAATCCAATAATAATAAAAAATGTATCTCATTTAAATTTTAATACTTTGAATTGATTTCTGCGAAATTAAAAATCTTGCAACATTGCCGATATCAACAGTGAATTCGGAGTATGGTTTAAAACTCTCTGAGATATTTGAGCTTTTCCCTACTTTTTGGACCCACTGTATGGTAGTCATATACTAATCATTATAAGATTACATGCATTTCTGCAACAAAATTTGTATATAAAATTAATACAATATTTTTTATTATGCCATATCCGAGAACAACTCTCTCAACTTTCAACATTTACTTGAAAAAGAAGTTTCTGTTCCATTATTATAAAGGGTAAAAGAAAGGAGTACCAACTCAGTGTAATAAAAAGTGTCCATCGAAAGGGGGCAAATTAAGGTGGCGCCACAGTAGCAAGTGGAAAGATTTTCACCAATAAACATGAAAAGAAAAGCATTATTAGAGTATGATACAAAATAAAAAAATAAATATAGATATATAAAAAAGAAAGAAATCCAAAAATCTTTCTACTTTCTCCTGTGGCGTCACCTTAATTTGCTCCCTTCCTATGAACACTTTCTTAAACTTGTCCCCCATACAAGTAGTAGGGGAGTCCAAAATGCTAAATGGGGATTTAATTAAGCGCTATAGCTCATCAACTTAAGACCTCGTCCCCACCCAGGGGGACTAACGAACCTACCAACTGAGTGGGGTCCGCATGTCTACGGTTGCGCAGGACACGGCAAAGTGTGTTCCGGCGCCTTAGTCCTTACTGGCTATTAGCGTCGATACATTTTGCACTTTGTCCGTCTTGTTGAGCTAACCACTAAATTTCTAACCTTGGCCGCCGGCAGAAATCGAACCCACCTCACGTCGGTTGTGTGCTCAACGACCTGACACGCTTCACACGCTAGGCCAAACACCCGACGGGTACAAGGTATCTTTCTGTATATTAATCGGCGGCGCTGTGGTAAGTTCCCAAATCCCTCTCTTGGGCTCCCCTACTAAAGATGGTTCTCCTTCCTTCTACCCCCATAGACTATTATAAATAAAAGCACTGTTGGATTTACCAGCAGGCTGAGTAATTAGGCTGGAGCCTAGGGCGGCAAATTTTTAGGAGGCGACAGATTTACTTTATAAATTGTTTATTTTGATTTAGAAACATTGTAGGAGCAGAAAAATGGGAGTGAGACCCCTTTTTTCTTCAGAAATTTTGAACCAAATAATCCACTTTTTTTGCTCTTTAAAATGTTTTCCCCAAACAAAAAAAAAAGAATGGGGGCGGCAAAAATGAATAGTCTACGGGCGGCAAATATGTAAATCCGCCACTGAATAAAAGGACATCTGGGATATAAAGGGGTAAAAGAAGAATTTAAGAACATAGTGTTGGAAATCTTTGGTCCACGATATCTAAAGCAAGCAATTTTAGTGAACCATTCAGCTTTTGTATTAAACGGCCTACAAACTATACAACTTGTTGTACGACAGGTTGTATATACAGTATTACAGACAGTCGGTGCTACAAGGTGCATGGCCGTTTGCCCACAGACACATTCAATCTGTCGTATTACTTATTGAACGACTTTGGCACAGATTATGCAATTATCGTTTCGACGGTCGAATCTACTTGAGTCTTACAACATGTTGCATAGTCTGAGGAACGTTTTATATTTACAAATTATCTAATACTATTATTCGACAGTTAACAACAATTGCAGGTTTTCAACCTTGTATAATTTTTTAATGATTTTACACGTTTTTATTTATATTGTCGCTACGCTCTACCGCTCTACCTTAAAAAATACAACACAAACATCAATTTGTTTATTGTTGGCTTTCGATAAACACATTCGGCGTTTACAGGCGAAACTTACACGGTTTTTTATATGTATCATCGTCGTATTAGCTATTGATATCGCAGTGATAATCTTTGAATTTCTGTTGCTAATACAAACTTTACCGATTCCAGTGTAATGTATAGTCGACAAAGGTTGTTTTATACTTATAGTTTTTATTTGCCGAGTATGTGTTAAGTTTGAGTGAGTTACGGTGTTAAAATGAACAAAAAAATTAATGGAGTTGCTCTTAATAGGGGTAAAAAGATAAAAAGTATAGGTAATAAAATTACAATTTGCTCTGTAGGCGGTTTCATAAATTTCTGACCTAATCTCTTGGTTCAAATTTTCTTCCCCATATATTATTACATTTTAATTTGTCAAACAGAAAGTACAGGCTAAATCTAGGCTGTAGGGTAGGTATTGGATTTGTTGAAATTCACTTCCTAAAAATTGGTTATTATGTTTTCTTTGATTTAAAAAAAAACAGCACAATTTTGTTGTTTGAACTGCATGAAAAATTCTAAATTTGGCGAATAGGGTGAATGTTGCAACAGCATGTTAAGGGTGCATTGTCTTAATTAAGTAATATTTGTTTCGTATAATTTTATTAATTTATTAGTTTATAGGTATTATATAAACAAAACTTCTTTTGCATCCCAAAAAACTAATGATAACATTAATTAAAATTTTGCTAATAATGTCGTATTGGAATGTTGTTTTATACATTGTTAGTCTGAAACCCAAAACTTCAGTTAAAATATAACTGGTAAGGGCTTCCACTTTTTAGAACAATAATCCAGATAAAAATAATTTCCTACTGTTATAATAATATGCGTTATCAACGACATGTAATCTTCGTTTTTCCACAGTTAAGAGAAGTACTTCTGTTTTTTACGTTATTTACCAGGACCCTCTCCACTGACGCGTTTTGCCTGCCTCACTATACTCTGTTCACTATAAATTCAGAAAAACACCTGAACAAGAAATGTATTTTATTGGTTTAAAAAGTCAGTAACTCTAGTTACCACAACAAAAAATGTATTTTATTGGTTTAAACTACAGTAACCGGAGTTACTTACTAGGTATTCATTATCAATTTATAGTGGCCAAAGCATAGACTATAAACTCATCAAAGTTGCTGTACCATCGTGAATAACACATAAAGCAAAAGTCTTCATATTAAACAACTATCATTGACAAGTTAGGAATAATACAAATGGAAATAATTCCCCAAAATCTCGTAATAATATACGAAATATAATATCCGTTTCTCGACAGAAAAGAAAGAGTATATTCTGTATTCTAGCTAAGATTTCTGGTGTTGCTGCAAATTTTGGAGGTTCTTGTGAATCGCGTTTTAAACTATATGACCAAAGTAAACTCATATTTTTCCCGTCCTTATTGAACAATTTTAGTAGTACTAGCGTTTACAGCGGTGTTCATATTTTTATAAGTAACAGCACAGCACAATGGTAAATGTCGGGTCATGCTGATGATCAGCAGGGCCGTGCCTACCAGGTGGTGCAAGTGGTGCAAGGCACCAGGGCGCAATGGTGTGGGGGCGGAAAATTTTGATATAAGTTTGAAATGAAGGGCGGTAATATTTGAAAAAAATGTAGTTTGAAAGTGGGGATCTTTTTTTCTTAAAAAATTTAAATAACAAGACATTCCCTAAAAGGAATTTCCTATTTTTTTGCACCAGGACGCAAGTCACCTTAGGAACGGTCCTGATGATCAGGATCATGTTAATTTTTTGTAGTCTGAAGGTAGGTGGGCTGGAAATTGATGGGACAATTTTTTAATCTGTCTAGAAAAAAGACATAATGGGGCACAAAAGTGCAAAATTTTTAATTCTTGGATTATTTAGCTAATTTGTAATATTTCCTTACTAAAATTGTAAATACTAAGTTATATGAGGCTACAAAACTTACAATTTATATTTTTAAAAATAATGTTATTCCGTCGGGTTTTTAGAAGACCTTAATTTAAAAATTTAAAATTTATTTGTAGCGTTATGACAGGAAAAATTTTTTGTGGGTGTTAGTATTTGATTCTGATGCAGATTTTAATTTTTCCGTCGATTGGTATATGTATTGCGTTACTTTTCATTTACCTAAAATATTGGTATTTACATATCTACTTTACGTTTACAAATACTCATATTTGGTGTTCAATAGAGCCATTACCAAACAAATATAGAAATTATGTCAAACGACAAACATCTGTACAAAGTACTCTAGGAATTCTAGGTAAAAAGTGTCATTAAACTAGCATTTTTATTTTAGAACTAAAGATGCCACCTATAATGAAGAAGAGAAAACAGTCAAAATATTCTTACGGGGAGACCAATAATATTATACGCTCCTACGGACTTGGGAGACAATTATGAAATTACTAAGGTAGGCATAACAAAAGCATCGACTGGTCTGCACCTCTAGTTCTAAGTACTTGAAAGTTTACATAATCTTCTAAAACTCAATTTTTTTATTTTACCAAAATATTTCACTTTCTAGGTTTCAACGGCCCCAATACAAAGGCTAAAACTTGATTGGGTCTATGGTTACAGAGGTAGAGACTGCAGATCAAACTTGTACTTTTTGCCAACTGGTGAGATGGTATATTTTGTAGCTGCCGTGGTGGTTCTTTACAACGTTGAGGAACAAAACCAAAGGCACTATTTGGAGCATACCGACGACATCAAAGGTCAGTAGATTTTGCTCTAGTACGTGATTCTTCTAAATTAATAAAATTTTTAACTTTGAAAATATATACATATTTTTTTTAATCACAAAAAGACAATATAATAAATCAAAAGTATAAAACTATTTTAAAACCAAGTTTATATCAAAATGCACCAAAAAGACTAAAATAAAAAAAAATTCCTTTAACATTTTTACTATCAACAACGTTATTACACAATTTATATGACATAAAAGCTTAACTCGTATAACTAGTCCGCCATCTTGGGTATTCTGCCATGTTGGATTTAGAATGACGTCACATAGATTACCATGCATTGTCATCCAAACTGAACGTGTTTACCAAATTTCACTTCAAATAATTTAAAATAAATGCTTTAAAATTGGGTTGCTAGATTCCACCTGAACATATACCATTTCTATAAACCCGGGGAATATAAATGACGTATTTTTTAAAACACCTCTATTAATCCCTTAAGCTGTAACCACAGTCACTTAAAAATATTATGTGGCATCTCTCTGGAAAGTTTATGAAAAATGAGTTTCGTTCGTCATAAAAAAGTTGGGGTAAAATCAAATCCTACCCTTAAATTAAAAAAAAAAATCATACCTTATTATTGATAAAGAATGCCAGAAAATATGCATTAAAATTTATATAAAATGAATAAAATTTACTAATAAATTAAAACAATACTCCCTGTATAGCTAACCCCCCTTCAATTAAAAGATCTGGTTAGTTTTGGTTAGTTCCTTTTCTGAATTTGGTCGAGAAAAAAAAACAACAGCAACTGGTCTTTGTTGTTAAGCGCTTGTGCAACACAACTAACCAAAACTTCTTGTGGGGGCGGCTTAGCTCTACAGGAAGTATTTTTTAACTTATTATTAATTTCTTTTGAATTTATCTGGATATTTTTTGGTATTCTTTATGAATAATAAAGTATGATTTTTCTAAAATTTAAGGATAGTATATGAATTTACCCCAACTTTTTATGACCAACGAGAAGCATTTTTATCACATCTGAGTGGCTTCCCAGTGACGCAAATAGAGCGCTCCCGAGTAGCTCAGGAGCATTTCGTTCTACTTTATGGTGTTCCAGTTACGGAAAGTGTTATGCACCTAAACTACTCCGTTTTCCTTTCCCCATGCACCAGCCTCTCTTTTGGTTTTTGTGCTTCAAACGTGTTTTTTTATGGTTAAGGATGTATTTTTGAAATTATTTGTTTAAAATGGAATTAGATATTATAAAGAGATTATTATTATAAAGCCAAGAAAAGTTAAAAACAACGAAATTTAAAATTTTTTTAAAGTTATCTCTCTTTCCTTGTTTAAGGATTCGTTCCAGTGACTAACTTTTTATAGAGATCAAGAGCTTAAGCCCTGGAGCGAGACGCACAACAATTTTCGTCACTGGAAAGCTACCCAGGGGGCATTTTCATATGTTACCGACAAAAACAGGCGTTCGGTTTGCCGAATACGTCTCATTAAGTTGCCGAAGTATTCCTAGTTTACGTCTGTAACATAGACAGAATAAAATAGCCCAACTGATAAAGCATATTAACATGGAAAAATTTAACAGTTTGTTTTACTGTAATTAAGTTAAGGAAGAAGAAGGGAAATTGTTTATGCTAATTTCACTCATTTTCCCTTACAGAAATATCGAATTTAATCAACGATCAGTAACGAATATTTACTGCAACTGTTTGACATGCTAAAGAATAAAATGTCTGGATCATCTCATTTATGTTACAGACGTAAACAAAAATACGTCGGCAACTTACAGATAGGTATTCGGCGACTCGAGCTCTTTTTCCGTCGGTAACATATGAAAATGCACCCAGGGGTGTTGCCATTTAAGATAGGAGTTGATAGAGGTGTTTCGAAAAATACGTCATTTATATTCCCGCCGGGTTTTATAGAAACGGTATTTTTATTGTTTGATATTTGCCATGGTTATGCCATGGTTTAGAAAATATAGCCATTGTAAGTTTTAAAAAACGCACCCTGTACATACATTCATTCATACTTTGTTCGTTTTATGAAGGATAAATTAATTTTATTGTTATTTAAATTCAATAATAAATCATATCACATGGCCAAAGCATCAAATCGACTTTAAAGAATATATCAAATGTAACTTTTGTATTCCTAAAGATTTTTGATCATCAGGGACTATTTTTTAATGCTATGCACGTCGAGCCACTTTAAAATTACCATGAGCAATTTTTGCCAATCACGTGAAAAGGAGACGCTCTAAAGCAACGAGAAAGCGAAACTGACTTGTCATTGCCTCAAAAAAGGTTTCAATGCAGACATTCTGTTTTTATTCTTAACCTGCTAGTGTTTGACACACAGAAACTCAATTGAGAGCATCGAGCTGGCACGACGTGCATATGACACTTATGTCCTAAATTATTTTTGTGTAATAATAAATATTAACAAATAAAAAATTACATTTTTACAGCTTGGCAATTCATCCAAATAAAATGCTTGTCGCTACTGGACAAAGCGCTGGTAATGACAAACTAAACGCGAGGGTAAGTAGATCAATATTATTACAAGGAAAACAATTCATTGTTTTTAAACTAATAATTCATGACCCATAATTTCTATACTGCGTAGAAAATACAGGGTGTTTCACAACTTACCCGACAAACTTTAAGGGCTAATTATACACTAAAAAATATGAAAAAACTTCATATAAAAATTTGTCCTAATCGTCTTAGTTTTTAAATTTTAATTAATTAATTAAATTATTGTTTTTCATAGTAACTTTTATATCAATAGAGATATTTTTAAAAAATTGGAGGACGCCCTCTATGCACCAAAACACATTTTTTTGGCATACCATAAAAAAATTATTACCAGTGTCGTCTATGAGGGGTTTACGGTAAATATTTTTCACAAAAAATTGGTACGCTACTTTCTTTTTTTTAAATAAAAATATTGTTTTAAATTCTCATTAAGTTTGGAACAAACTTGGTTTCTTGACTTTTCTTATTTGATGCACGGTTTTCGCGTAAATAAATAAAAACCATTTCTCGGCATGGTCAAATCCCTATCTAATTAAAGAATAAAATATCGAAGGTAATTTTTCACTGAAGAATTTGATATTATCCATACAAAATAACCGTGCCAAGTAATGGTTTTTATTTATTTACGCAAAACCATGCATCAAATAAAAAAAGTGAAGATGTCAAATGTATTCCAAACCTAATGTGCATTTTAAAGTTGTAGTTCGAAAACTAAGATGTCTTGGACAAATATTAAGTTTTTTCATATTTTTAAGTGTAGAATTAGCCTTTAAAGTTTGTCGAATAAGTATAGATTAATATAATGTCATAACGACGATTTGATAATCTAAAAATGTACATGTTTGCTTATACTGCTTGAGCAAGCAGTTTTAGTACATCGGCGAGTAATAGAATAACAAAACAAGTAGTATTAGTCACGCATGTTTACATGCCGGAATTTAGTTAGATGGTCTCTTTTCCTCACATTGCCTATATGTTATGTTATTTAGCTCAACCTGTATAAATATTTACTGACAGAAAAGCACTAGGTTTTTGGTGTTATACCCAAATTCAGTAGACAATTCTTGACAGTTAATGGTGTCTCATGTAATCAAATGGTCAAATGACCAGGGCCGTATTACCCATTAGGCTGACTAGGCTACAGCCTAGGGCGCCATTAAAAAAAATAGGCACCAGACAGGGGAGTAATAGGCGCTAACAGGGGTTTAGGTTGAGTGGGGATTTTTGGTGACTAATTTCTCAGTGAATAAGGTGCTCTTGGAATGAAATAGGCAAATAGGAGCGAAAAGAAGGGAATGACCTTTTTTTTGGTCATAAAATTTTATTTCGTGTAGAAGTAAGGCGCCTGGCATTCAAAATAGGCGGGAAAGGACCTTTTTTTTTATTGGTTTAAAATAGGCGCTCTGGGAATTGTAGGCTAGGGCGCCTCAAACGGTTAATACGGCCCTGCAAATGATATTAAAGGCATTAAGTTTTAGGATAAATGTAATACGGTAAATGGTTTATTCACTTGATATTTTTTATCACCTATGCAAAAAATAAAAAAAAATGCAATATATTTCATTTTTGTTGTCACCATGGTCTCTTACTTTTTGTACCAATTCAATACATTTTAATTCAGGTGTTTTCAGTGGCGGCTGGTCATATGAATCAAGTGAAGCACTGATTCACCTAAAATTCTCGTATAATACTTACATATTTCTACAATGTCTTCAATTTACTTTTACTTAAAAAGAAAAAAGTTTTATTTTCCCTCGGTTAGAATTAAATATCAAATAATCAAATTACGACATTTTAAGTTTCATCAATTTATTCCAATCGACTCAATCACTTGAGCCGCGCGCCGCCGATATTCCGATAAAGAGAGCGACCAGAGACGAGCGACGCTGTACTAACAGGTGCTCGACAACGCCGCGCGCCGACGACCGAAATAGAAGCACATCCCAGAAGTGTGGAAAACGATTCTCAATTTCGCTGCTGCAGGCCGCTTGTTTACGGCGGTTGCCATGGAAACGACACGTATGGTTAAGACTGAAATGCGAACCAGTGCACCGCGATTCATTGTGATTCAGTTTAGTAGTAAGGCGCTTTAGAACGTGAAAAATCGAAAAATAGGGACGACGCGCGTGGATTTTTCGCGGCTAAATATTATTATTTTATTATTATTAATAACAGTATAGATTATAATGGATTCGTTTCCAATTTATGACGCAGTGTGTGTTTTGCTGGAAACACCTTTTTCAAGGTGGAATGAAAATGACCAAAAACCAGCGGGGGGGGCATGAATTTATTAAATGTGATTCACCAACTTTAGAGGTCACGAGCCGCCACTGGGTGTTTTTTCTTTATCGAAAATAAACTGAGTAACAGTCCACGAATGGACTCTCTACCTGTATTTTTTTATTGTTAATGTTATTGGTTAAGGTTAGATGTAAGACTAGCTGTTCCTGCGGCTAAATCTTGCCTTGCCTTGATTTTTTTTGGAAATTTTATGTATTCTGTAAAAATATGTTTTTTAATAAAAGACGGTTATAATTATTAATATTCCTAAAAAGTTATTCCTCCATAACAGTTTGTTTATCTGAAATTAGTTAGAGGGGATCTCCAAACGGTGGTTCTCATAGAAAATAAGATATATATTGGGGGGCGATCTTGGTAAAGTATATCATGTTAAGTTGGAACCAACGAGGATAGTTCATTTTACAACCAAGTTATTGATAGTGAAAGCATTCGTCACTAGGCGCGTCGATCACCGCTTCCGTACTTGGCATATTAAGCGAGAGGACTGTTGTTCTCTAGTTAAATATAATCAAATGCCTTATTTAAATATGGTATTAATGGGTCCACCGATCTGTCCTAAGCATTTCATAACATCACAGTTACATTCTGGCATATCCCTGATTTAAAATAAATATGAGTTTTTGTTTGCTATTTACTAAAAATTCTAGCTAAATTATGTTGCTCAAATGTGACACTATTATTTAGCTGTACCTTACATAGATAATTTTAAATTATATTTTCACACTTATCAATAACAAACCACTGAATATTAAAATCAGGTTTATTTCCGGTGTAAAATTAATATAAAAGCTCTTTGTCTTTTTGAACTTAATAATATGATATACCATCTTTTATTTAAACCCAATTCAAAACGCATGCACACCCCAATATAGCTCAGTATTATTCAAATCTACATCTATTTTAGCCTCATATTAGAATATGGAACGCCATCTCACTACATACCCAGGCAATCATTGGCATGAACGATTTTGATGTGGCAGTATGTTGCCTGTCATTTTCAAAAGCCGATGGAGGCTCACTTTTGGTCGCTGTTGATGATGCTGCAGATCATACCATATCGGTGTGGGACTGGCAGAAAGGCGAACACGGCTATAAGATTACAGAAACCAAGGTAGGTTTAAAGGGTTTTAAAAAACCACTATAGTGTTCTTTTTAACTTTAACTCTTTAAATTGGTATACAATACAGGATGGCCGTCTATATTTTAACCCATTTTAATCGCGAAAAACTTTTGAACAAATATACCTAATAAGTTTTCTGCGATGAACACCGCATCTTAATACTTTGGATGCGAAGTTTATCGCAGAAAACTTTGGATTTTTCCCAATAGATAATAAAATTCAAATTAAGCTTGCAACATTGTTAAAAAGCCCTCCTTGGCATAATTTTAAACTAGTATAAGAGTCCATGACAATTGGTGGTCAAGTTTTTCTTGTTGTGGCAGTTAGTATCGTATTTTTTAATTTATTAAATAAATGCAATAAAAAATACAAGAAGAATTAGTCTACAATTTGTGCTGAGTGTTTTGGTGGTTTTCATTATACAGGGTGTCCGCCAATTAATAGTACACAGAAAAACGACAGGTTCCCTATGTCAAAATATTAAGTTTTAACCAACACTACCTATATCCAAAAGTTGATAATAAGGAAGATGCAGAGTGTCAAAGTGAAACAAATATTTTTATTATTATTATTATTTTTTTATAAATTTTAATATGTTTGGAATATGTTAGTGAAACTTAGTATCTAGGAATTTTTTGACATGAGCTTTTGAGATCTGATGTCAGTTTTTATGTGTAAACTAGCGGATGCTAGCTACACTATTTAAATTTCTCTTAAACGTCCTAACTTTTTGTGCTTCTCTGTATGTACCATCGAAGTAAACCAGTAAACTCCCCTAATGTTTCCACACAAAAAAGGTATACTTTGTAAGAATGGCTCCGAGCAACCGTTTTCAAGATATTTGCATTTAAGTGGTTTAGTCCAACCAAAAGTATAGGGAAGAACACATTGAATCATTCGTTTATCATCAGGTAGTTGTAGTTATGACTAATACGCTGTTTTTAAAGGCATTTTTTGATTGCACTAAACCACTTAAATGCAAATATTTTGAAAACGTTTGCTCATAGCCATTCTTACAAAGAGTACCTTTTTGTGAAGAATTGGGGCGTTTACTGGTATACTTAGATGGTACATACAATGTAGCAGAAAAAGTTAGGATGTTTTAGAAAAAATTCAATAGTGTAGTCAGCCCCCCTGGTTTACACATAAGAATTAATATTAGATTTAAATAGCGCATGTCAAAATACCCCTAGTACCAAGTTTTATTAAAATATTCAAATCATATCAAAAGGTATTGAAATAAATTAAAAATATTTTTCACTTTGATACCCTGTATCTTTCTTATTATCAACGTTTGAATATAGGTATGTGTGGTTTATTCTTCATATTTTGACATAAGGAATCTGTGGTTTTTCTGTGTACTATTAATTAGCGGACACCCTGTAGATTCCGTTAAAAATCATGCCATAAAGCAAAAGATGCAAAGTCGGATTTGTTAGGCCAGCAGTTTAAGTGCAAATACTCAAGAACTTACGTTTTGTCACTTTATATAAAATTACGTGGAACGTTAGCTGGTAACTACTCTTTGTTTTATTTAGGTTTTAAGACTATGATCCCTAGTATTTTGTCTGAAATTTAATGTTTCTCGTTTACAAAAGTGCTTGCTTCTAGCCGAGACGGAAACCCAAAATCGTATATTTCTGTAAATATAGTAAATATTTTCGACACTATTGATCTAGATACCCATTTTATCAGCTGATAGACCGAGCTTCTCCTTAATTTGAATTCCTATTGGTTGTAATATTTTATTTGCGCTAAAAAATATTTGCAACATATAAGGTTACAGAAAAAAATAAGGCAACAAAACTGTAGGTTATACACAATATTAACAAAAGTTTAAAAAAGTAATCTAGTAAGGCAACTATTATTTTGTGAATAACGTATAGCTTTGTTGCCGTATATTATTTTTGTAACCTTGTAACTTTTTTATTAGCTGAATTAATACAGTTTTTTTGCCATGCAGTTCAATAAATCCATTATTTTTTAAAAAGCCTTGCTTATGCTACATTTTTTAAAGTTAAATACTGAATTTTAAGAATATGGATAAACTTACAGCATGTTCCATTTATAATAACAAAGTTGCCTTGTATGGGAAAATCGGCCCCTTTGTATTTGTGCCAATGGAATGTCACAATCAAATGGCAAAGCTATGATAAAAGAAAAAGTTTAAGGCTTTCTGAGAAAACCGCATCTTGACAACTTTATTTATTGTTCTAAAGTTAAATGGGTCAAAATTTAAACGGCAACCCTGTATTTTAAAGTCAAATAATTTAGTTAATAAAAGTACTTGTGTTTGGCCCAAGTGTGTAGTCTTAGATAAATTGAACTTTATTTTTAGTGTTCTGTAGATACCATAGTCGCGGCAGAATTCCATCCTTTAGATAGAAACACTATAGTGACCTGCGGAAAATCTCACATAGCCTTTTGGTCTCTAGACGCAGGAGGCACCCTCTATAAGAGGATGGGGATATTTGAGACTAGGGATAAACCGAAGTACGTTACTTGTGTGGCGTTTCTTCAGACTGGGGAAACCATTACCGGTAAGATTTTCACAGAATAAAAAAAACAACTTTGATAATACCATTCAGTTTTTTGCTGTGATGCATAATACGGAAACTCGGCGTTAACAAATATTGTTTATATATACGGTTTAACATGAATATTAGAATAACAAGACATATACCATAACAAAAAAATCATTTGGCGTTTATATGTCATGTAAACTTTACAGCAACGTTCAAGCAAGAGAATGAGTAGATAGAAGTTGTTTGTTATTTTAATTCATTAATTTTATGTTTCCAGGTGATTCCAATGGTAACTTGGCGATCTGGGGTCGTGGAACCAACACTATTTGGAAGCTGATTAAAAATGTCCATGATGGAGGCATATTTTCGATATGCGTCCTTAAAGATGGAAGTGTCGTAACGGGGGCGGTAAAGATGGCAGAATTGTACAGTTCGATTATAATTTAAGTAAAACTGGAATAGTTAGTGAGGTAAGTAAAACAAGAAAGATATTAAGTATTTGTAAATATTAAAAAGGATACGGTTTAAATAATTTTGTTTTCGTTTAGATTGAAGGCCACTATGGAGGAGTAAGAGTGATATCTGAAGGTAGAGGGTCTCAACTACTTTTGGGAACCACAAGAAATTGTATATTAAATGGTACTCCAGAACTGGGTTTCCAACCAATTATTTTGGGTAAGTTACTGTCTAGTTTATCTTTTTTGTGATTACTTTATCCAAAAGCATATACATTAACAATATTTAAGGGGATTTGGTAAAAAGTAGGAGGCACAAATATAGCACATTAACTTAAAATAGAGATATCGATATTTATATTAAAACAGTATACTATAAACCAATTTTTTTACATCTCAGCCCAGGCTATACCTCACTTTGGATTCAGAAAAGGAATTTCTGCTTTTTTATTTGACGTCACTGCTTTTTAAAATGGATGTGCTTGACGACAAGAATTGCATTACGTGAAACAAGTTTGTTAACCCTACTACTTAATCCGTAGCTTTTTGTTCTTCAATCGTTATAGCCGCATTGTTTTTTAGTAATTTATTGAATAGTCCATGAATTGTTTTATAATTAACATGTAACCGCCCACATCTCAGTGGTTAAGGTTTATCTAATATTTTTAGAAATGTTTCTTTTATTTTATTTCTAGGAAACGTTAAGTTTCCTGCCATTATATTTACATATTTTTTAAAGGATTGTGTCAATTTACAGCTATCTACTAAATTCGTATGTTTTTCTACAGGTCATACAGACGACTTATGGGGTTTAGCTCCACATCCCAGCATACCACAATTCGCCACTGCTGGCTATGATAGAGTATTACAATTGTGGGAGTCTATGTCACACAGTATTTTATGGAGCAAAGATATAGGGGTAAGAAAAATTAATTCACTTTATTCTGGTCACTTTAAGGCCGGCCGCAAACATCCTACTTTACATCGGACGATCGGACACGATTATCTGAAAATTGACTGATTCATAATATGTTTGATGTGACGTCCAATCTGATTTCAAATCGGATGTATGCGTCGTGCCCATAACCTATTATCCGTCGACCTTTAGATAATCGTATCCGAGAATCGTGTCCGATATAAGTATAGGATGTGTGTGGCCTGCCTAAATTCAGAAAAACAACTGAACAAAAACTGTATTACATTGGTTTAAAAAGTCAGCAACCCTAGTTGCCACAATTAAAATAATGTATTTTATTGGTTTCAAAAATCAGTAACCATAGTTACTTACTAGGTATTTTTTCAATATAAAATGATCGGATTATAGATACCTAAAATCAAAGTCGGTCTATATAAGGTCACGGCATTCGGCCATATTGCTTTGACGTGTTATGACGTCATTTTTCGGCCATGTTGTTCAGTGCCGGAGATATACAGTTTATTGTATTATTAGAACAACCGTTTACACAATAGTTTTTAATTATTAATAAGTTGTAAATTCTTTTACTTTAAATAAAAAACATTTGGAATTACATCTTTCAACAAATATCACTTCCAAAACAATACAAAATAAAATGCGCAAATTCTAGACGCCACTGGATTGATCATCAGCTTTGATTTTACCCAGTCTTGCCAACTTTTCTCCGTGGAGTGCCCTTCCTTGCGTTCCCGACCTCGAACCGCCTAAAAGTTGAGGATATGTCGCAACCTTATAGATATAAACTAACCTTGCCTAAAATAACTTATCTAACATTGCATGCAACCTGCATTGTTTTGGCCTCTTAGATCACTGCACAGGACATTAAACATGCATTAGTTAATCTACCATGGATATAAAAAGATCATTTTTTTTTACTTTTTAGGAACAAGCGCAAAGTGTGGCATTTTCACAAGATGGCGCTGTAATCTTGGTTGGATGTGTAACTGGAAAATGGATGATATTCGACACGCAAACCAGGGAATTATTAGGTAAACTTTAAAATATTTTATATTATAGGCTATTATACGATAAAAATAATACTAATACATAACTGAATCCTGAGTAAGAACATTAATCTCTGAACAAAGCTTAAAATTTGTATATGTAGGTCAACATTCTGACGGAAATGAGCCTATTCAAGTTATTAGTTTCTCACCAGATGGGACCATGGTAGCTTTAGGATCCAGGGATAACCAAATATATATTTATCAAGTGTCAGATGATGGTATGAAATACAGCAGAGTAGGAAGGTGTTCGGTAAGTTTACTTTTAGAGGAGTTTACTTATATCGACGATTGGCAGCTTTACTTGCATAAAAATTATGTTCATCCAAACCCACGTCAAATCTTTTTGTTTAAAGAACCATCTGCACAATATGTAGGTAAAATTTCATATTCCCAATGCATCTATTATTATATATTTATTATTAAACCATTATGTTTATTAGATAAAAGTATTCTTTTATCATTTAAAATTTACAGCACATCATTTAATTATGTATACTGGGTGTCAACGAATTTATTAGACAAGCCATAACTTCTAGAGTATTGGACATATAAAAATGAGACTTGGTATAGATAAATGGTATGAGTAGAGAAGCGTTTACGCACATTTTTACTTTCCACTTCTGGTTTGACCAGAAATGGCTCCAATTTTGGGTTTTTAAATGGAACACCCTGTATATTTTGACATTTTTGGATTCCTGAGACAATTCTAAGTGATAATGTTACTTTTAAAAAGTTTTAAAGCCTACTTGATTTTTTTAGAGCCATTTTAATTATTGATCTAGGTGGCCATGACTGGGTACAAATTAATCTAGTAACCCTTACTATGTGATGTTTTAAAAATACAATTGAAAAGTTTTAGTGACTAATATAAAAGATAGGAATAAAACAATTTGGCAAATTAACATTTCGGTGTCTAATTATTATTTTTTAAATGGCAACCCTTTTTAGATAAGTCGAATAAAGGATTTTTTGACGAGTCTAATGGTAGGTTTACATCTGACATTTATTGCATGATATTTATGTCAGACAGAAATTCTGGCTAATGTAAACAGTAAAAATATTTCTATCGGTTAAATTTTTGACCACAACCACTTGACGATGGCTGAATACATACGTGTGAAAGTCAAAAACCAAAAATAGAATAGAATAAAATAAATTTTTGACCATTTACATTAGCCAGAATTTCTGTCTGACATAAATTATCATGCAATAAATATCAGATGTAAACCTACCATATCAATACCAATTTATTTGCGATCGGCTTAAAAATAGTCATAAATAAAGGATCATAACCACCTAGATACAATACTACAAATGGCTATCAAAAAATCAAGAAGGCGTATTTTAAATATAACTATTTAGGAATAAAAAATGTCAAAATATACAGGGTGTTTTATTTAAAAATTAAAATTGTAGTCATTTCCGGTTACACTGAAAGTAACCAAAAAGTGGGAAATATGCAACAACTTTCCTCTTTGTATACTACTGAAGTGGGTCGTTTATAGAGTCCAATAACGAAGAACAGCTGGACTTTTAACAATTTTAATGACAGTTATATTATAATACAAATCTGTAGACTATTAACATAAATCTTAGATTAGGAGAGCAATCGACCGACTGGCTCCTTGCCACCCGACAAGACTAAAATTTCTGTCACCACAACAATCACCCACCTGTCTCTATTCTTTACTGTACAGTGTATTTAAAAAACGCACTTTTTAGTTTTGTGATCCACTACACTAGTTACTTATACCAAGTCTAATTTTGATATGTCCAATACTCTAAACCCGGTAAAACATTTTATTGCTTAAGAATATTCCGTTAAAAAAAAAAGAGTTTATAGACGTTCTGAAATTATCTGAAAAAAAACGAAATTTGGGGTGTTCGTTTTTATTTTTCTTCCTACCGTTGTGGTGCGCCTCAACAACCACCCGGAATATGTAAAACTCAATGATCTTTATCCTTTAATGGTAAAACCAGTAAAACTGCTCTATTATATTTTTTATTTGTTTTAAATTTGTTTATTTTGAAATAAGGGTTTAATATACTGCATTTTAGGGACATTCCAGTTTTATAACACACTTAGACTGGTCCACAGACAATCAAACTTTAAGAAGTAATTCTGGAGATTACGAATTGCTATATTGTAAGTAACTACATAAATTGAATATTAATTTTTAAAAAAATGGTTAGAACCTTTTTGAATGGTAGGTACCTGAATTTACATTTTTATTTTAGGGAATGCTGGTACCTGTCGACAAATTCCCCAAACTAGTCTTATGCGAGATGTAGAATGGGCAACAAACACTTGTACGTTAACTTTTACTAGTCTTGGTATTTGGCCCGAAAATGCAGATGGTTCAGATGTAAACTTCTGCGACAGGAGCCACGACAAAAAACTGATGGTAACTGGTGACGATTTTGGAAAAGTGAAACTATTTAGTTATCCGGTTATACAGCCAAAGGTATACAGAAAAGTATATAAAGGATTTTTTAAAATTATGTTTTAAAAGAAATTTAATTTCTTCTATTAATTTTAACAAAATTATTATACAGCGTGTCTTCGGAAGTTCTTACCAAATGGGAAACTTTTGATTATTAACTTGACTCAAAAAAGTGCCTCTTTATAAAATGTCATGCTTGATAAGAAAATACATTTCCACAAAAATAAATGTATGTTAAATGTACAGGGTGGCATAAAAAAAGACTTGTTTCCAAATTAATATACCAGGGTATTTCCTAACAACAGTACGAAACGTTAAAGAGTAATTTCTTATATAATTTTAGGAAAAAAATCCTTTAGATATATGTATGTCCGGAGTTACTTCGTTTCTGATATACAGGGCGTTAATTTTTTTGTTAAAGTCTGTATTTTATAAATATCTTAAATAATTTCAAACCGATTTGGTTAAAATTTGTTACATTTGTTTGATGCAGTAAAGCCCTTGTAAAGCTCTAAGTAGATTGACTTTATTGGGTCCATTGGCGTCTCAGTGGTCACTACAACTGCTGTTATTGAAAGAAAAATGTACGCTACTGGCTTTTTATTTTGTGTTTATATTTTTTTCCTATGAAGCAACTAAAAATAGAACATTTTAGTGTCACAATTTTTTTTCTTATCTGGCTTCGTCTTTAAGATGAATATAAAATACCGACTTTAAAAAAAATAACGCCCTGTATCTCAAAAACGAAACAACTCCGGACATATATTTATAGGAACTTTTCTTCATAAAATAACATAAAAAGTCGCCCTTTAAAGTTTCATACTTTTATTAGGAAATAACCAGTATTTTCATTTGAAAACAAGTCTTTTAGGCCACCCTGTAGATTAAACATATAAATATTTTTGTAAAAATGTATTATCTCACCAAGCAGGACTTATTAAGAAAAGGCATTTTTTAAAGCTAATAATTAAAAAGTTTCCCATTTGGTAACTTCCGCTGTACAGGGTGTCTCTAAAAGATGCGGAAAAAACTTTCACAAATGCCTGAGATTAAAATATGACAATCTAACCCAACTTACCTTAGTCCAAAAGTGGATGATTTCGGAGATACACGGTGTTAAAAATTAATTCTGGTTTTAGCTTAAAAAAAAATTGTTAATAATAGATGTATTGTCACAATAATTCGCTAGAGGGGGTTTTGGGTGGTGATAAATAGGAATTTGCTATTAATTTTATTGCAAACTCTAGAGTGCGCCAACTACGGTATCTTGCACAAATTAAAAACAAAATAACTTTTTGAGCAACTCTGTATGAAACATTTAGGTAAAAATTCTTATTTTTCGACATATTTAATTAAAAAGGTATTCTTGGTAAAATTTGATTTAAGCAGCTCTTTTTGAGATTATCTAGATTAAAAAAAATCACCTTCTGTATGGCCAGGTCAAAGCTATATAGAGTGTTTCAGAATTAGATGCTAATCTTCTGGAGTGTGTATCCTTAGGTGATTTTAAGAAGAAACGTTTTAATAAACCTATGTCCTAAAAGGCTTATTATCTGAGATAGAGGGTGGTAAAGTAGTAAGCTTTTTTTAACACTCTGCATCTCTAAAGTTACGCCATTTAGGACATAGGTTTATGTGAGCTTATTTTTTTAAAATTATCTAAGGACCCACACTCTAAAAGATTGGAATCTATGTCTGAAACACCCTAGCTTTGATCTAGCTATACAAGCAGTGATTTTTAAAATCAATATATCTCAAAAACGGCTACTTCAATCAACTTTTATCAAGTAAACCTTTTAATGCAAAATATGTTGAAGAATAGGAATTTACATACAAGTTAACTTGTTTTAAATTTGTGCCAGATAACGCAGGTGATGCTCTCTAGAGCTTACAATAAAATTGATAGCAGATTCTAACTTTTCACCTTCCAAAACCTTCTCTAGCAAAATATGACGAAATACACCTAATATTTACAAAATTATTTATTGAAAAAAACTAAAACCAGAATACATTTTTAACACCCTGTATCTTTTTGGACGAAGGTAAGTTGGATTAGATCGTCATAATTTAGTCTCAGGAGATTGTGGTACCTTTTTTCCGACTCTTGTATGTATTAACATCAGTTAGTGAACATACAATATTTTTCTTTTCAGTCCCTCTGCCACGTCTATTCAGGTCACAGCAGTCACGTGACAGCCGTCAACTTTTTACACGATGCGTCGAGGGTGGTATCAATCGGCGGAAAAGATACAGCCGTCCTTCAGTGGA
Organism: Listronotus bonariensis; assembly: GCA_014170235.1. NCBI lineage: Eukaryota > Metazoa > Arthropoda > Insecta > Coleoptera > Curculionidae > Listronotus > Listronotus bonariensis. Next base: position 21,556 of record JACEGR010003103.1, on the reverse strand, counting down.
CCGTGTCGTAAAGAACAGAAGTTTTGAAAAAATCTATTTTTTTTTACTTAAGATTTTAAGTAAAAGTTTTACAGCTTTAAGCGTAAGATAAATTGGAAAAGTCACAAAACAATCAAGCAAGTATTTCGTCATTATCAAAATTCAAAGAGATCCACAGAAAACATTATTTTTTATTCAACTGCATATTTATGGTGGTCCTAACTTAAACCTGTATTTTAACTTACGCCCATTTTTCTTTAAAAACGAAATACAATAAGCTAGTGGAGACCGGCAAATATTGATTTTTGATTTTCCCGGGATATCACTGTTATAAAACACTAAATAAAGAGGCCTTATTACTTACTATGCTAATGTTTGCCTATTCCGATTTTCGAAAGTCTCTTATTTATTACAATTTTTATTATAAAGGTATATACGTATAACTTAGGGAGTTTCTAGTGTATAAAGTTAGTTCTGGTTAGTTATCTCTTTTTATCAATATCTGTGTCATACACGTCACTCTCTGAAAAATCAATTAATTTTACGTTTTGTTGGCAAACTGTTAAAAGATGTAATTACTGATATGCTCGGCCATTTCACATTATAAAGATTAAATTATTTGACGAAAACATTGTAACCGACTAGTATATCTAAAGTAACTCTGGTAACTACCAAATAAACTTGATTTTTCCATAAGACTATTTTAATTAATTATGGAAATTAATGCTGTGTTGCCAAAAGCAGGTAGTAGAGTTAAAAACATGATTAATGATGACTAGATCAGGTAAACGTGGAGGTAAACAGTGTAACCCGCCGGGCGAACTTTTGACACCAAATTGTGTTTGTACCTGGGGTAATCAAAGGGTCAAATAATGTTAGAAGAAATTTCGACACCGCGCCGTAAAGCAGGTAGGTACGGCGCGGCGCCCGACAGGTAATTAAAACAGTTTTAGGGAATTACGAATAGTTAGTTCTGGTAAGCAAATCCTTTTTTTTAATTCCTTATTTAAACCCAAGACTAATACACACTTATGAATGGTTAGTTCTGGCAAAGAATACAAATCCATAGAACCTCACAAGTGAGATTTCAGCGTACCCTTAAATTTTAGTGCCTAGCCTGACCACCAGATAGCGAAAGTTGGCACCGGACCAATCTGAAAATTGGTCGATGCCCATGTCGAGTTTCTATTGGTCGATTGGACTACTTTCGCTATCTGGTGGTCGGGTTAGGTACTAAAATTTCAGGATACGCTTAAATCTCACTTGTGAAGTTCTATGGATTTGTATTCTTTGGTTCTGGTAAGCAAGTCCTTTTTTTTAATTCCTTAATTAAACCAAAGAGTAATACACACCCTATAAATCAACTTAAAAATTCTATTTCCACCTTTAGGGTACCAAACAAATAAAATATTGTTTATTAATTCTTAAATAAAATGTTGCATATATCGAAAAAGTATTTATTTGATGTCGAATATACCTGTAAGATAAAAACGGACTTTTGGGTCTGGTGTCGAAATGTTCTCCGCCCGTGTAACCCACGCTAGTTATCAAAATAAAGTATTTCACTTAGAAATGCAAGCAATATACTGGGAAGAGCCTAATTTATTTTGCAGTTAGTCGGCAAAACGTAGAATTTAATTCAGGGAATGATTGTTTTCAACTTTTGACGCTGATTTATACAAATGTTTTTTTTTTGTACATTTTAGGTTTTCCTGGGTATTCACTTTCTCTATCGCGATAAACTTAAAGGGGTGATTCTCCAATGAAATATAAGGAAAAAAACTTCATTTAAATATTTATGTCCTAAAGGACTCGCCTTTTATACCCAATAATATATTTTTGAGAAATTTGAGAAAAGTTTCCTATGCACCAAAGAAAATTTTTTGGCGTACAAAAAAAAAAATTAATTCCCTCATTATTTTTTTTTTTTTTTACTTGATGTATGGTTTTTCGTAAATAAATACAATCATTTCCCCGCATGGTTGGTAAGCTAATACCTAATTATAAAGTATATAATTAATATAAAAAGCTCATTATTATTTCTTATTTTTAACTTTTTAATTATTTAAAAAATGTCTTGTAAATTCATATGTCAAAAAATCTGAATTAGTATACAAATAATATATATTTTTTTATTTTGAAACCCCATAGGTAGGTACTTTGTTTAGTACATAAATTTATGTAAAGTTTTTTCTTTATTTTTCATTGGAGAATCACCCCTTAAATTTTTGTCAGTAGAGTTACTGGACCCCCTCTAGATTCCCTGGATTTATATTGTCATTTAATAGTTTTTAAACTAAAACTTCTTTATAATTTGTAATGGTGTAATAATTATGCTCATACTACTTCAACATTACTTAAACTATGATATAAGCAGTGTAGTTTTTTTCTTATTGCATGTCTCGTATCTGCAAATCTCAATATGCAAAGACACGTTACATATTAGTTAAATAACAATATAAATTCATACAGTGGCATATTCCTAAGAAGACACTAAGGTCGTCTTTTGTATAAAATATATCTATACACAGGGTAAAAAGTTCTACTAAAGTAAATCTTGAATATTTCTAGTTAAGTAGATATTGCATTATCTTGGAAGAAAATCGGTATTGTTTCGAACATATTATTAACAGCCATTTTCGGGTCATATTTATCTACGAGTGACGTTAGCAAAAAACAATTATATAAAAGGTGTCCCGTTCTCTCAATTGAATTGCGTTTGTAACCATGGGATACCTAATGACATTTTATAGGAAGATCAGTGCAAACATTTTGGTTCATTTGTTTGCTTTGCTACTCTCAAATGGAATAAACACTGTTAAAGCTGCAAAAGCTGGCCTAAAACAAATTATTGGTGATATGCCGCTGATCGACTCTCTTCGAGAAATAGTCATTATTATGGTTTTGTGTCAATGGTATGAAAAAACATTTATTTTTTTCTAAAATATATTTTTACCGCTACTTTATTAACTTATCCAAATTGTGCCACATTTTAATGTTATAGAAGTCTCTTTTAATTTAAAATATAACACTCTTCATTACACCATATTTTATTTATATAATGATATTTTTTTAACTGTGTATTTTTCGTAAATTGTTTGTGTGATAATATAACTACTCCTATACTGTTATTTGTTTTTCTTTAAATGTTTTATTAAGAAATAAAATAAAGTCCAGAGCACTGTCATTTAATCCGTTGGTGTGTGTATTGCAGCTTAAAACTGCATAACGCAAAAATGGACAATTAACTAGTTTACTTATGCCCTGCCACTTAAGTCATGGTTCAGTCGTTCAGTCATTTGCTGTATTCCTTTTATGGTCTAGAACCGCCCGAAACGACACCATAAGTGTTCCTTTTACAATTTTTTTGGAATTTTTTTCATCTTGTAGAACCGTTCTTGACACTATTGACAGTTCAGAGAACGGTTCTACAAGGTAAAAGGAATACACTAATTAGTAGGTTAGATGCAAGAAAGATAAACTTTTTATTTTCCTTGGGTTAGATAAAAAAGGGCCTATCTGTGTACAGTGCCAAATTCGCATTCAGAATCGACGCCCGGTAAAGACAATCTCAATAAGCAAGACCTCATCAAAACTACGCATAAGGAACAAATTCGTTTGCCAAGGTCAAGGTTGGGGTAAAGTTTACCCTAATTTTGTCGAATCTGAACTCGCCCCTTTATTCAATTGGTTCACTCTACTATTACATAAATTCATTTTTTTTTGTTAATTGTATTTGCCTGAGTGGTTCAAACCCCATTCAAAATGACAATATAAATATTAGAGTTAGATAGAGATAGGTGTTAAAATATTGTTTAAATGTTTTGAACCGGATATTAACAAGAAAAAATGTCTTAAAATATACCGGGTGTCTCGCAAAGGTTGCCTTTGAAGATAAAGAAAAAAATAAATTTATATTGGTTAGTTATTGTTAGTGTGGTATACTTGCCTTGACCAGTCAACACGCGAATCGAGAAAGTGATAAGAGAGAAAATACTGCAGACATGGTGCCGCCATAGCTACTGCGATTCGATTAAAATGATTGAAAATGATTTTTGCAATTTTATGCAAAAAAATGGGTAAAGTAAATAAAAACCAGCCCCGTACTCTGTAACTAGATAGAAAAGAAATTTCCTGAAATTGCCATATGATTTACATTGCATAGAAAGGAAATTTCTTCCCTATTCAGTTACAGAGTACGGGACCTGAGATTTAAGAGATGGAAATCAAAGATTGAATGCCAATTTAACAGAAAAAATCTAAATTGCATGCAAAAATAAGGGGGAGGGGGTTTGGTTAAATTAGGTTAGATTCCTATTCAGTTTGATAATGAATATCGAAAACAAAACGTTGCCGACTATATTATTTTTTAGATCTTTAATCAGCGCCCCAAAAACCCTCATAAACAAAAAAATCACCAAAATCCGCGTAAACAATTACTAATATTTCTTCTGAAAACTAAAAATTTTCAATTTTGCAGTTAGGTTAGTTTTGATTTAAGGTGATGATCTCCCAACGATAGATCCCAAAGGGTTTACTGCAGGAATCACCTTAAATTTTTAATCGACTTCCAAAACGAGGAGGTTCTCAATTCGCCCGTATGTTTTTTTTTGTGTATGCGTATTACTCCAGAGTTAGTGGATCGATTTTGAAATTTCTTTTTTATTTGAAAGAGTTTACTACCGCGGTGGTCCCATAGAAAAATTAAGTTAGGATTGCGAGAGAGAAAGGTGCTAGACCTATTTTATTTTATTTTTTGAAGTGAGATTTTTTTTTAGGTATTCTCATTTGTTTTGTAGCGCCCTGTATAATTTGTGTTTAAAGACCTAATAAAAAAATATATTTTACAAAATAGTATGGTTTTATATGGGCACGCAGTATTTGTTTGGAACTAAGGATGCTAACCAAATAGTTATACAGTGTGTAACTGTGTACTAAAATGTAAGTTCTTTACATATGGGGAACATTTTTATTATTAATTTTACGAAAAAAGTTATTTTTAGAAAAAGTTCTGCATGGTCTAAAACCTGATAAGCAATCATTAGATATTCATGTTTTTCAGTAGTATACGAGGTATCTGAAAAATATGAATTTTGTTCCAGAGGAAAGTACCCTTATTTTTGAAAATATCGAAAATTATTGTTAAGGAAAAATGTTTAGATTTAGAAATAACTAATAAAGAGGCAAATTCGTTTATTTACAAGAAAAATATTTTTCTTTAATTTTTTATTATTACTAACCATAACGAGCGTGTGTCTGTGACCTTTCACTGTTTTAACAGTTCTTAAGCTTTTTGGATACTACATTTCGAAATCACTATTTACAAATGTACAAATTTAAATCATCATCGTTTTATCATCAAGATTCGTTCGTAAGAATTTTATTATACTTAGAACAATATTTTTTTTTTGAAGTTGAAATCATTTTTAGAGTTATTTTTATTTTTAAACATTTATCCTTAATAATAGGGAATTATTGGGATTTATATAAGGTCTACCAGTAATAAATTTAGCAGTATTTTGACATTTTGCATGCTCAGTAGTAGTTTTAAAAAATGAAAACTTTATTAAAGTTACTGCTAGACCTTAATTGTGCCAAAATATAGTCGGTCGTTTCCCTTCCTTATTTTGATATTTGAAAACGAAATGAGGTTTTAAGTAATTTTGTTTATTTTTAAATTTTGTCTCTAAAATATACTAAAAGAGTTTAAACTTCTTCATTTGTAACTAAACAAAACAAATAAATAAAATAGACTATAAATAAAAACAAATAATATCCCAGTTTTAAGTTAAAAATGATACAAGCATGTCATGCTGACCAATAACACTTCTTCACATGGTTTAGCAGTAATAAAATAAGGTTTTTCCCTTAATACTGCTAGCACTATTTGCTCTATTCCAATAATTCCTTAATAATTTTCGATATTTTCAAAAATAAGGGTACTTTTTTCTTGAACGAAATTCATGTTTTTTAGATAACTCGTATATACAGGGTGGTCCCTAAGTAATGGGTCAAAATTTAATTAAAAAATTGCAACGTTAAAATGCGATTTAACTAAACTTACTTTAGTACAAAAGTTGGTATTAACTGGTGTCAAAGTTCAAAAAATATTTTTAAATTTTTCCATTTTTAATACGTTTTCAGTATTGTAATTAAACTCGGTATTTAGGGGTTTTCTGAGGGTCTTTCCAGTGACGGAAATTTTTGTGCGTCACGCTCCAGGGCTTGAAGCTCTTGAACTGCTCTAAAAAGTTAGTCACTGGAACGCATCCTTAGACAAGGAAAGAGAGATACTTTAAGAAATTTTAAAATTTCGTTGTTTTTAACCTTCCTTGGCTTTATAATAATAATCTCTTTTTAATATCTAATTCCATTTTAAATAAATAATTTTAAAAATCCATCCTTAACCATAAAAAACACGTTTGAAGCACAAAAACCAAAAGAGGGGTTGGTGTATGAGGGGCAAGGGGAAAGAAAAACGGAGTAGCTCAGGTGCATATCACTTTCCGTCACTGGAACGACATAAAGTAGAACGAAATGCTCCTGAGCTACTCGGGAGCGCTCTATTTGCGTCACTGGAAAGCCACTCTGATATGAGCTATTCATGTCTGATGGTAATTTTTAGGTGCTAACCAGAAGATGCAACCTATACTACTTTAATTTCTCTAAAACGTCGCAATTTATTTGTGCTTTGCTGTATGTACCATTCGAGTAAAATAGTAAACTCTCCAATGTCTTTTACACAAAAAAAGGTATACTTTGTAATAAGCGCTTTGAGCAACCGTTTTCTAGATATTTGCCATTAAGTTATTTTTAGTGAACCCCCAAAATGCCTTTAAAAACGTATTAGCATTAACTACAACTGCTTCATTATAAACGAATAAATTAATGTATTTATCCATATACTTTTTGGTTGCACTAAACCACTTAAATGCAAATATCTTGAAAACGGTGGCTCAGAGCCATTCTTACACCTTTTTTGTAGAAAACTTGGGAAATTTTACTGATTTACTTAAACGGTACATACAGACTAGCACAAAAATTTTGGGGCGTTTTAAAGAAATTAAAAGTAGTGTAGGTGGCGTCCTCTAGATAACACCTTAAAATTAACATTAGATATAAAAAGCTCATGTCAAAAAACCCCTAAATACCGAGTTTTATTACAATATTTAAAATTTATCAAATATTATTGAAATAATTTAAAAATATTTTTTGAACTTTAACACCCCGTATCTCAGTAAATATCAACTTTTTTACTAAGGTTAGTTTAGTATCACAATATTTTAACGGTACAATTCTCCAGTTAAATTTTGGCCCATTACTTAGGAACTATACACTGTATACTACTGAAAAAAATGAATATCTAATAATTGCTTTTAGGGTTTTAGACCATGCAAAACTTTTTCCAAAGAACAATTTTTTTGTAAAATGAATAATAAAAAGTTTCCCATATAGAGAACTTGGGCGGACACGCTGTATATGCGTATATCACCACCATTGACCAAGGTGGGTGGTGGATAGCTTAGAGTAGGGAAGAGAGGATAGCATAGACAAGCATCAATTTAAGGCGTTCAACCAATTATAACCGCGGTAATAGTTGGTGACAACTTTGACGTATAATCCATTATTTAAACGTCAACATAGCCGATTAGTAAATACCGTTTTAGAATTGGTTCTTTGCCTAAAATTGATGAAGAATATTATAAGGCAAGATTGATATAAACAAGCATCAATTTTAGGCGTTTAACCAATTATAACCACGGTAATAATTGGTGACAACTTTGACGTATAATAAATACATTGTTTAAACGTCAACATAACCGATTGGTCGTTTTAGAATTGGCGATGCTTGTCTCTAAACAAAGTCGGTCTATATAAGGTCACGACCTTAGAGGAGGGAAGAGAGATCTTTCCTTGTCTAAGGTCACGACATTCGGCCATATTGCTTTGACGTGTTATGACTTCAGGGCCCGGATTCTTAACTTTTCGATAGGTGACGACTCGGTCGGTATCGAGTTCTCGATATTCCTTTCGAAACTTATCGGCCCTATTTTCTCATCTGTTTTCACGTAAATAATTATTAGGATAAAGACTTATTTAAAAGGATAGTGCCTAGTTATGAAACTCGGGAAATATCGAGTCAAAATCGAGTTTCAAAAAACTTAAGAATCACCATTCGGTAGCGACTCGATACGTTACGTCTCGAGACAGCGGTTAAGAATCCGCCTGCATATCTCCCATTTTTCGGCCATGTTGCTCAGTGCCGGAGATATACAGTTTATTGTATTAATAGAACAACCGTTTATACAACAGTTTTTAATTATTATTAAGTTGTAAATTATTTTACATTAAATAAAAAAGCATTTGGAATTACACCTTTCAACAAATATCACTACCAAAACAATGCAAAATGAAATGCACAAATTCTAGACGCCACTGGATTGATCATCAGCTTTGATTTTACCCAGTCTTGCCAACTTTTCTCCGTGGAGTGCCCTTCCTTGCGTCCCCGACCTCGAACCGCCTAAAAGCGGATAAGGATATGTCGCAACCTTATAAATATAAACTAACCTTGGTCTCTAAACATATGGATGGTGGAGGGGAAGATAACTATCTTTTATGGCGGACAAAAAGTGGTCATCGGGATGTAGCAAATTGTGGTGGCGCGCAGTAGCCAGTTGAGGGGTTTTAGTTTTTCTCTCCTTTTTATTTTGTATCTATCTGTCCTTTTTTATTTTGTATCTCACTGTAATAATCCATGCTTATTGGTAAAAAAATCTCCACTGGCTACTTTGGCGCCACCTTAAGTTGCTTCTAGTCTTGCTTCTTTCGACGGACACTTTTTAATACATTTATAGTACTCCTCTCCTCTACCCTCCATATCTAAACACCATGGGCCTGGTCCAAGGAAGATAAACTTTCTAATAAGGAGCGCTCAATTTTTTATATTTGTCGAAAAATATAGGTTATGTTTGTGACGTCACCTTTTTGCCATAATATTTTTTGTCTGACAAAATAAACCAATACTTGCATACCATGAAGTAAAATCACTAAAAAAACATAAAAAAATGTATTAATGTATTAATAACGATTTAAACGTAAATTCCCTTCAAAAAATATCCAGAGGTCAGTGACCCCTGTTTACAGATTTTAAAATTCTCTGTAACTGCTGTACTAATAACTACTCAATTTAACTATAAACAGGAAAAACTAAACATATATAAAAGTCCAATGCCTAAAAAGCAAAATAGAAACACCAAAACCTCAAAAAACCTTCCAGTACGATTGTAAACAAAGAATTACGGAAAAAGATTACGTTACAAAATTTAGCGAACATAGATTTAAATGGGATTGAGCGCTCCCTATTAAAAAGTATATTTTCTTTGGGCCCGGTCCATACGTATTAGAATGTCATTGACCCCTGCAAGTAGATTAGTAGATACGCTGCGTCTAGTAGATGCATGCTTTAAGTGTTTTTCTGTGTCTCAGCTTTTGGTATTTTATGTCTGGATGTTAGAATCCGCAATTAGTATATTCCTTTTACCTTGTAGAACCGTTCTGAACCGTTCTCTGAACTGTCAATAGTGTCAAGAACGGTTCTACAACATGAAAAAATGTCAACAAATTGTAAAAGGAACACTTATGGTGTCGTTCTGGGCAGTTCTGAAGCATAAAAGGAATACAGCAATTGGCTATATTCCTTTTATGCTCCAGAACCGCCCGAACCGACTACCATAAGTGTTTCTTTACGATTTTTTGACTTTTTTCATGTCGTAGAACCGTTCTTGACACAATTTGCTGTATTCCTTTTATGCTCCAGAACCGCCCAGAATGACACCATAAGTGTTCCTTTTACAATTTTTTTACATTTTTTCATGTTGTAGAACCGTTCTTGACACTATTGACAGTTCAGAGAACGGTTCTACAACCAATTGACAGTTCGGAGAACGGTTCAGAACGGTTCTACAAGAGGGGCTTTCCAGTGACGCAAACAGAGCGCTCCCGAGTAGCTCAGGAGCATTTCGTTCTACTTTATGGCGTTCCAGTGACGGAAAGTCTTATGCACCTTAACTGCTCCGTTTTCCTTTCCCTTGCCTCTCATGCACCAACCCTCCTTTAGGTGTTTCGTGCTCCAAACGTCAAAAGTTTGTTTATTAAGGTTAGGATAGATCTTTAAAATTATTATTTGTTCATTCAACATTTATTCAACGTTAATTTCCATAGCTATCTAAACTAGCAAAGAGAGAATAAATAAATAATCCATTAATCCACCTTGTTTTCACAACAAAAAACGAAATTTTAAAATTACTTAAAGTAAGGTTAAGTTTTTTACCAGCTGGAGCTTTCTGTCCTTGCGGATGCGTTCCAGTGACTGACTTTTCAGAGCAGTTCAAGAGCTTCATGCTTCAACCCCTATGGTAAAAGGAATACACTATTTGTGCTTTAAACAGCTGTTTGTCAGAAATGTCAAAAGTTTTGTATGGAGAATTTTATCCAAATTTGTTTTTGTTTGCAAGTGTAAAAAAGGAACGATAAAAAGTTATTATAGATAATAAAATTAAGGCTTTGTGTTAGGTTGAAATGACTAATATATACACGTTGAAAAAACCTCTAAAAGGCGAACATACGATAAAAATTAAGGCGTTAAATTATCTTTAAAAATGAAGTAATATTTGGGGGCTTAATAGACACAAAAAAACCTACCAAATAATAACATAATTAGCTTAAACTCAAGCGTAATATGTGGGAGGAACAATCGATGGGGTCGCAAACTTTAGAAATTCTTCGTCAGGGAGTGTGGGCTTCAGTTACAGGGGTTGGTTCTATGATCCGAGCCAAAATGTGTTTTGTAATACTTTTCACTTGTATGTCTGGTTATTTCTACTGTGTATGCCGTTTAGTTTTTATGTGGTAAGTGTTTACCATAATTATGATTGTAGATTGTATAATGTATATCTTTTTAATTATGCTTCCTCTACAGAAGTAAGTTTGCCTAATATTTAATATCAATAGCATTGCTATTGCAAGTCATTTTTGTGTTTTGTTTGCATAGAATTTGTGCCAGCGTATTTTCAAATAAGTAAATTTCAAGGTGGTCTCTGTTCTTGACCTAGTTTTCCCTAATGGGTTTACTAAGATTATTTAGGTCAGTAGGTTACACTGACGCTAATGAAGAAAATTCTTTTCCTTAATAACTAAAATAGTTATGCAATGCATGCATCTACTCGTCACTTAGATGACTCTTAAAGAATTGATTCTTAATGGTTTAAGTTATCAAAAACTTTTTTTTATTTGTAGATATTTAATGACTGACTTTTGAAAAATACCAGTTTGTCTTAAAATGTTTAAAAGTATTTATACCTCGATTTATACTTCCTAACAGGGCCTCTATTTTTGACTTAGGAAATAGAAATTTTTGATGGAAAAAGTTTCTTCCCTCTCTTTTCACATTACCTACTTTTGATTGTAATAGAAAGAGGCAAATAAAATACCTTTTCCTTCAGAACTTTCTACTCCCTAAGTCAAAAATCGGGGCCCTGATTAATAATTTTTATACCTGGTATTTTAAAAATATTAATAAAAATCTAAGCCTCTTTTTAGAGTTGTATAAATAATGTATTATTATAAAATATTTATAAAACTAGGCTTAATTATATGCGGTATAAAAATTAAAAACACAACTAGTATTATGTATGTATGTATGTATGACTGTTTGTAAAGCGTAAAGTATGAAAGATAAAGCAAATTACGGGTCACTATTTTAATAATAAAATTAACTATTTCTAATTTTTGTTTTAGTATTTTCCCCCAAGTAAATCAATATGGTACATTTACTGTGGTCTGGTAGCAATTGGGCTGGGCGTAATTAAATTAGGAAATTATTTTTTACACTATATTTATGATACAACTGAGTGTATAACAGAAACAATAGAAGACAATGGAGAAAGCAGCTTAAAAAGGTAAGCATAGTATCTATAAAAAGTGATAACTAAATAAAATTGATAAAAAACATCAAATGAGAAATTTTGTATTTCCATCTTATATTCCATATTTAAAAAACCCTAAATTTTAAATAATTTTTTGTATCAAAGGTATATTTAACAGGTAAGTCATTCAGATTTTATTTTTTGGCAAGAGTCCTACATACTACACTTAGTAAACCAGTGTCAGGTAAGCTTAACCTATATTAAAGGTACTTTTTAATAAAGGTTAACACCCTGTATCTTAAAACCAGTATTTTAAGACCTATGTTTATATAAATTTATGTTCAATTATTGTTCATAGAATTTACTCAGGAATATGTCTTTGATTTTTTACCACAATTAGGAAACTTTCTGTATAAGGTTAGCAAAAGTTACATTCTTTTGAAAAATTATCACTTTCACTTCTGTCAGTTGCAAGTGATCATAATCACTTGACGACATGACAAATGCAATTTGAAATATGAAAAAATATTCAGAATGCAGGATCTAAAAGTTTATTTTTTCAATGGTTTTAAAAATGTTATTACTAATCACATTTGCTTTTATCAACTTGTTCCCTGATTAATCAAAAATAGAACTAAAATACATACATATGTAAAAATTATCTTTTAACTGACATATAAAATATTATAGAGCTGTTAATGTTTATTTAGTAACTGGTCTTTGTCATTTTTTTCACTTATGTAACACCCATGGCTCGTGAAAATACTAAGTAGTATGAACATTCATCACTAAATATTATTATTATTATTATTAAAAATGTCAAAAGATTTTCTGGATATTCTAAACTAAAAACTTAAAATTTTAAAAATGAAATATTAGTAATTTTTATTATTATAATATAATTTTAAATATTTTTATTTAATTTCTATCTTGATAATAGTGGCACACTTACCACCAAAACATCAATTTTTAATTTGAACTTTTGAGTTTTTTTGAGGGGGTACTTGGTACTCAATTGATCACTCTGTACTCCTAAATTTATTGTTTGTATTGAAGATTTGTAAGACCCTGTACTATAACTGTTTATATTACAAATGAAAACACCATATTAATAAGTTTAACAATTTAAACCAGTAGACTCTCCTATCCTTTCTATACAAAAAAGATATACTTGGTTAGATATCTCTGAGCAACCGATTTCAAGATATTTCAATCATTAGTTTATCATGAGGTCTGATATTAAATGAAATGACATCATTTTATAGAACAGATAAAGTGTCAATGTTAATGTCGTTTGTTTTAAAATATCTCTTAAAATTAACTAGGGAAAAAATTAAAACTGTTTTGCCAAATGTTGTTTTTTTCAGATATTTCTGGGACGGCTGCAAATATTTTAATTTTTAAAACGGAATATTGTTAGGCATAAACGTGCGCAACTTTGACCCAATTTGCCCCTCGAATTTGTAAAACACTGTATTTAAATTAAAAAATACCTCGAAATTCTTGTAACTCCTTTTAGTAAAAGTCCCTATTATGAGACACTGTCCACATTTATGATACATTACAAAAAATATTAATTTATTTAAATAATACAACATTATACTTTTTGTAAATTTAATTAAGACAATATTTCAATAATTTTACAAGTGATCAGAAAGTTCTGTGGTGAATTGTTGTTAAAAGTTTATATTAAAAAAAAATGTTAAAATACCTAGTGACTTATCTGCTCTTAAAACCATGACTGTACTGGCCATACAACATTTCAATCAAATGAAATTAAATTGTTGACGATATTTATAATTACAATTTGTAAATTAATTGAAAGCTAAAGAGTCATAGATTTTAGTTTTTATATGCTTTTATGATTTTTTATGATAATAACACTGGTAATCCTCCTTTAAATGCGATGAATATGAAGCATTAGGGGATCTAATTATACATCTGCTTTTAGTTTTTGCTATCACGTCACAATTTTGTGTAAAAGCCTTTTTTATAATTGCTTTAATTTTGGATTTTTGTGTGACGTTCTTGCATAAATACTAACTTTTTTGTACAGATCGTACTTGTAAACACAAGAACAGTTCGAATTGGTAGAAAGTGGGATAAATTAAACAACCTTGGGTGTTTTTACAAATTCCAAAGCACCCATCGAATAACTACCCCAATTTAACTTTATATACCACGAGTTTAACAACAATATCTTATGTTTTGACTCAGTTTAATTAAAATGATCTTGTTTGACAATAAAAACTCTTCAAATCGAAGGCTTAACTTCTGGAATCTGGGTAGAAAAAATGAGATTTGTTAAATAAAAATGCAAGACAAATATTAGGTTTGTTCCAGCAGGCTGTCAGAAATGTTTACAACCGTTTGGATTCTGCGCACGCCAAATTTGCCGTTCTAGCAGTGCCATGTTTGTAACATTATAATATTGTTTGTTGTTCCAGCAGTAGTTTTAAGATGTTGGAAACATGTTGGAAACTGTTTGAAAAGTTTGCAAACTTTCTTCAAACATTACTGACAAATTTTTAACATAACCTTTTTTTGTATTGACGTAGACGTTGTATTCACGCCTTGTTTATTTTTCGTTCCAACAGAAAACTGTTGTCAACATTTCTGACTAATGTTTGTACAATTTCTGCGTTTTACGAGTGTTGCTAACATGTTTCCAACATTCTGCTGGAACAAACATATTAAAGAAACTTACAGAAATATAAAGTTGGAATTGTTAATCATTGGTTTCAAGTAAAGAAAATGTGCTACCCTCACTCCCTATAAGGCCAGGTCTTATTAAATTTCTTATAAAGGTCATTAATAAGAATGGTGACTGTTTTAATTACTTCATTAACTTAAAATATCCTTGAACCAATGGTGCAAAAATAAAAAAGTGGATCATTATAGGCTTGCAGATTTAAGCTCATATAGATGACTAATTTTAAAATTGAGTTGGATTACGTTAAAGAAAGTCCATGAAGTGGTTTTCTACAAGGGTATCACAATTTTTTAAATAAAATAAAAACATAAAAACTAACAACAAATTATTCAAAAACTTTCTGCTTCTAATAATACTCTAAAATAAAATAACGTGCCCCTTAAAATACATTTTTCAAATTTTTCCTTAATTTGCTTTTTGCTAATCTGGATGCAGTATTAGATAAACATGGTTAAAGGTTTAATCAAGACATACTGCATGATAGAGAAGCGATAAAACGGGAAATGTTAAGAAGCAATGCTTGTAGATTTTTGTTGATTGGTTTGCCGTAAAACCCATAAAAATATGAAAAGAAAGAAGTAAAATGCAACTAATAACAAGATTATAAACCATTCAATTTATTTTTGTAGGTCTTGGGACGAACTATGTCTTTTAACTTTTTAGTTATTAATTAAAATTTAAATTTAAAGCTAAAAATGCCTTTTGAAAAAAAAATATAACACGAAAACTAGATGTGACAAATATTTTTTATAAGATATCTTTATTTGGAAGTATCAAATCTATTAAAATAAAAAGGAGTAGTTGCAGACCAGTGTAATATTTTATATTTTAGTGTCTCATAATACCTACAGTACCTTATAGTACCAATGTATAAATAATAAAAATGCTACCATAAGCTTATTGTTAAAATAAGTGTTACACGTAAGGTTGTTAGCTTTACCTAATATGATATGTAAGCAGTTTAGCCATAGACACAAAAGGTTGTTCAACATTAATTAAGGTGAATATAGTTTTGGATTTTTGGTAGAAAAGATGTGTTTTAATTTGAGTACGTCCAACCCGAACCTAATTCTAAAACAGACCCAGTTAAGAATATCATATGGCGATCCTGCCAGCCGTTCGTGCTTAAGTTAGCAAGTTACAATGCCATGACAGAGTAATTGGTTCCATCTAAGAAGACTTAAGTGTTCCCTAAAAGAAAGTTCAAATAATAAAATGGGTAAAACACAATCCAAGGAAGAAGTTATTATAGCACAGAGTGGAAATAGCGGCGGCGTTACCGCTGATGGAAGTAATGGCAATGGCAATGTGTCGACAATGGAAGCTTTGGAGTTGGTCGGCGGTACAGTTTTACTTGTTTTTATTTTTTGGTACTGCTGTCGTCGTGCAAAGAAGACCCTAGAACTTAAAATTAGACGCGAAATTACGCGAAGCCAAGAGCTAGTTTAGTGAACTTAGTATAGAAGTTAGTGAGTAGTAGTGTCTTAGTAGTGAAATAGTGAATTTTAGTGTTTAGGGTGTTAATTGGATAAACATGATGGAGTTAGTTATGGATTCTAGTAGGATGGTCTATAAGCAGTAAGATGAAAAACAGTTTATTAATTTAGTTATATATTATATATATCTATATTTTTTCTTTTCCTCTTTGTTTTAAATGTTTCAATGGTTAGCGAATTTAAGGAATTATTAGGGACTATTTTAAACTTAAGAAGAAATATTAGAAAAGAGCCTCAAGAACGTAGAGGAAATCTTGAGCGCCTTAACAAATTTTTAAATGAGTTAAAGAAACTTGATGATAAATTTAATGAGCTAAAAATCAATTTTACCAAAGCTGAGCACCATAAAGATGTGACTTAATTTAGCTAGCGAAAATTTTAAGGAAATATCTTTAAATATTAATGAGTGTAAGGAAGTATTGTTAGGAAGAGTAGAGATTGCTAACGTAGCAAAACTAAATATACAAAACCCTACGGAAGTGGTTCAAGGCATAAGTGTTATAGGTGAAAGTCCAACGGTAAAAATGGCAAATACATTTGATATGAAAACAGCAGCATCCACATTACCTAACATGGATGGATCGGAAGATTCCACCAAACAGCTAATTGATGCAATTGAGCTGTATAGCGAAATGTTAAATAATGAGGATAAAGCTGTTCTTATTAAATATGTTCTTAAAGTTAAATTAACGCAAAATGCTAAAATGCGCTTGGAACCAACTTATAACACCATTGCAGAGTTAATTTGTGATATGAAAAACATCTTCTTACGAAAAAATCATCAGCTGCCCTAGCAACCCAATTATTTAACTCTAAACAAGGTCACAAAAGTATCGATGATTATGCGCGTAATATAGAAAAATTAATGATTGATTTAACCATTTCTCAAGCTGATAATCAAAATTCTTTACAAATTCTTAGGTCGGCAAATGAAAAACACGCTATAAATGCTTTTGCGAATGGCTTACGAGACAATAATTTAAAAACAATAATAAAAGCTAGAAATTATGACAATTTAAAAGACGCTATAGCGGGAGCGAAAGATGAAGAGCTTGCAAATTTTTCGAGTGTCCCTTCGACGAATTTATTTTATACGCGTGGTCGTACACAAAATTGTCGTGGCAATAATAACATTAATAGGGGTGGTAGATTTAATAATCCTTTTAGGGGTAGACAAGGCTTAAGGCATCGTTAATCGCGGAAATAATAATTACTATGTAAGCAGTAATAATTATCAAAAATCAAAACAACCAGCGAGCTATGAACCGGAGCCAAGGTCGAGGCAGAAATTTTTCTAGGAGACCACAAGGCCGAAATTTTACCAGTTCGAGGAATAGTAATGGCCGCGTATATGTTGCTGAAGGTGCAGAAAATGCAAGTAGCGATGAACCTAGAGGTGACTTATTTTTTCGTGCCTAACAATTTAAATGAAAACATAGGATTTTTAAATAGCATAAATGGATTAAATAATATTCGAGTAAAATGTGGGTCAAGAGACTTATTATTTTTGTGTGATACAGGAGCAAGCTTAAGTTGTATTTTTTCAAATGCATTGAATAATTTAGCTAACGTTGACGAAACAAAAAGACAAAAATAATAGGAATCTCTGGGTCTACAGTTTCGCTAGGATCAGCAAATATTTCTTTTACGATAAACGGCATAAATATTACTCACCAATTTAATGTTATAGAGAGCTTTGATAGCAATATGCAAGGAGTTTTAGGATCGGATTTTTTTGAAAAATTTAATTCTACAATTAATTATGAAAATTTTACTTTTTCTTTATGGGTTAACGATAGGAAAATATGTATTCCGTTGGAATCAAAGAACGAAAATTGCATTTTTGTTCCCCGAGATGTGAAATAATTAAATATATTGACACAAAGTTAGAGGGTGAATGGCTTGTTATGAATGATGAATTGTGTGAGGGAGTATTAGTAGCGAGTATGATAGTTAATGCAAAAGAGAATAAAATACCAGTTCGATTTTTAAATGTTACCGAAAAGGAAATTAAACTTAAAAATTATCATCCCACGGTACAAAAATTACAAGAGTATGATCTATGCAAATTTGAAAAAACTAACATATCTGTTGAACGTGTGAAAAAATTTTAAGTTTAATTAACACAAAGTCACTCAATAAGGAAGAAAAACTTTCAATCGATAAAATATGTGCTAAGTTTGCAGATATTTTTCATTTAGACAATGACCCCTTAACAGTAACCAATATTTATAAACAAAAAATTCGGTTAAAAGAAAATTCATCTCCCGTATATGTTAAGCCGTATAGGTTACCTCACTCTCAAAAGCAAGAGTTGGAAAAACAAATTAAGAAAATGTTAAAAGAAGATATAATTGAACCATCGATTTCGGAGTATTCTTCGCCACTATTGTTAGTTCCAAAAAAGCTTATTCAAACGGTGAGAAAAGACACAGAGTTGTTATAGATTACAGATTATTGAATAGGCAAATTCAGGATGAAAAATGGCCCCTGCCAAATGTTACTGACATTTTGGACTCTCTTTCGGGTTCTATTTATTATTCACATTTGGATTTAGCCCAATCTTATTATCAATTAGAACTTGAAGAAAGTAGTAGGCCTTTGACATCCTTTACAACAAATCAAGGTCAATTTCAAATGAAACGGTTACCAATGGGTTTAAAAATCAGTCCTAGCACTTTTTCAAGACTCATGACTATAGCGATGTCCGGGTTAAATGACGCTTGTTTTGTCTATTTAGATGACCTTTGCATTTTTGGAAATTCCCTTCAAAATCATAATCAAAATTTAATTAAAGTAATGCACAGACTTAGAGCTACAAATTTAAAACTTAATCCCAAAAGTGCGAATTTTTGAAAAAAGAAATTTTATATTTAGGTCACCTAATATCTTCTGAAGGTATATTACCAGATCCTGAAAAAACCAAGGCTGTTATGCAATATCCGACGCCTAAAAGCGGAGACGAAACAAAACGTTTTGTAGCGTTTGCTAATTACTACCGTAAATTTATAAAAAACTTTGCTGAAATTGCATATCCGTTAAATAGATTAGCTAAGAAAGGTGTTGCCTTTAATTGGTCAAAAGAATGTCAGGAATCATTTGAGAAATTAAAAAATTCTCTTGTTAACCCACCTATTTTACAGTATCCCAATTTTTCACCAAAACATGAATTTATTTTACGTACCGATGCTAGCGGATTTGCATTGGGAGCGATTTTGTCAAATTCCAATGACAAACCCGTAGCGTTTGCATCAAGGTCACTAAACAGTGCTGAGAAAAATTATTGTACAATAGAAAAGAACTTTTAGCGATAGTGTGGGCGGTAAAACATTTTCGTCCATACTTATTTGGCAAAAAGTTTAAAATATTAACTGACCACAAACCATTAATATATTTATTTAATATGACTAATCCATCTAGTCGACTAACCAAGTTTAGATTAATTCTAGAAGAATACCAATTTTCTGTTTATTATGTGCCGGGTTCTGAGAATGTAACTTCCAGATGCTCTATCGCGTGTGTGTGTATAAATGTTGATGAGTTAAAAAGTATGAATGATAAAGTAAATGGGATTATGAATGTAATGACACGAGCACAATATAAAAAACAAGAAAATTGTTTAGAAGTGAAAAGTGATTCTATAAATAATAGGCCTGATCAACCAGTTATAGTAGAGTTACTTAAACGTCCGGCTAATTTAATAGAACTACGCCCAATCTCGCGGACAGAATACTTTGATTTAAAAAATAAGCTTGCTAGTAATAAAAAGAAAAATATAGTAAATAATAATAATCTAGTATACGACGTCGATTTGCAAATTATTTATATAATCCAGGATAGTCGACCAACGTATGACTTAGGTACCTCGTTGGGACATCTGGAAAAATTTTGCAATGAAAATAATATTCCGGAAATCGTTATTTTAAGAAATGAACGTTCAGAAAAATTTTTAAATGACTTAAGAAAACAGAAAAATATTTTCAAAAATAGTGCACTAAAAATTTTAGTTATAAAAGATAAACAACGCGTTGATAATGATGAATTAAAACAATTAATTATAAATGACTATCACATGCTACCTACAGGTGGACATGCAGGTATAACTCGAATGTGTAAAAATATTAGAAAAAACTATTTTTGGCCCAACTTGGAGAAAGACGTAGCAGCTTTTGTTAAACGATGTGATGACTGTCAAAGGTATAAACATGCAAATATGATTAAACAACCAATGACAATCACTACAACAGCTACTTCGGCTTTCGAAAGAGTTTTTCTAGATTTAGTAGGTCCGTTACCTGAAGACGTGCAAAATAACAAATACATTTTGACAATTCAATGCGATCTTTCCAAATTTGTGGAATGTTATCCACTACCAGATAAAGAAACATTAACTGTAGCTAAGGCTTTCGTAGAAAAGTTTATATTGCGTTATGGTATTCCACGGGACATTATCACCGACCAGGGAACTGAATTTTTGTCAAACGTCTTTAAAGAAACTTCTAAGTTATTGAAAATTAATCAAATAAATTCCACCGCCTATCATCACGAAACTTTAGGAGCTTTAGAGAATTCTCATAAACATTTATCAGCATATCTTAGAATGCAAGTTTCAGAGAGCTTTAATAATTGGAGTGCTTGGGTTCCTTTTTGGTCTTTTCGTATAATAACAGCGTAAATACAAGTACGAAATATACGCCATTTGAACTTGTCTTTGGAAAGCCTTGTATAATTCCAAGTAATGTTAAAAACGGCATAGATCCCGTGTATAATTTTGACAATTATCCATTAGAAATTAAGTATAGACTGCAGAAAGCTTGGAATGATGCAAGAGCTAATATTTTAGAAGCAAAATGCAAACGAAAAGAAAATTTTGATAAAAACTGTAAAGAAATTAGTTTTAAGCCAGGTGAAAAAGTGTTGCTACAAAATAATAGTAAAGTGAATAAAATGGACACTTTGTTTAAAGGACCGTATACGATTGTTAAGGAAAACGGTGTAAATCTTATTTTAAACATTGACGGTAAAAATGTAGAAGTGCATAAAAATAGACTTAAACGATATTATAGTAGTTAATTAGACTAAATATGGTTATAATGTTAGTTATAATAGAGATAAGTTATAGTATATACAAAAAAAAACAATGTTTGTAACATAGTTTTTTATTTTTTTAGTAGGAAAGGTGTGGTAGTATGTAATAAGTAAATGAACCTTAATGATAAATAATAAAAATGCTACCATAAGCTTATTGTTAAAATAAGTGTTACACGTAAGGTTGTTAGCTTTACCTAATATGATATGTAAGCAGTTTAGCCATAGACACAAAAGGTTGTTCAACATTAATTAAGGTGAATATAGTTTTGGATTTTTGGTAGAAAAGATGTGTTTAATTTGAGTACGTCCAACCCGAACCTAATTCTAAAAACAGACCCAGTTAAGAATAT